>CAUYON010040784.1:0-16557 GCA_963573935.1 Arctocebus calabarensis
GCAGGTTGCTCCATCAGGGTTGATGTGAGTTCCTCGACCTTCTCTCTTGGCTCAGCTCCAAACTGTTGGCTTTCTCGCTAAATTTCTGTCCTTTAACTCTCCTTCTGGACAGGAGCATCTGCAGAAAGCTGGCTACAGACCGCCATCTTGGCTCCTCCCCCGAATATCAAAAATTTTAACTACAACCTATAGTCATAACGTTTGCCATCTAAATTGGGTTGTAGAAAGCTGAAACTTTGGTGTCTGCTAAGGGAGTTCAGCAAACATTTTTAAAATAGACAAACCTAGATATCATTGAACATAACAAACTACCATTTAATTGTTGCCTACAAGCTTAGATTTTTTTCTCCCTTAGGACTTTAGAGGAAAGATTATCCAGTATTATTTGACACAATAAAACGGCCTTTCTGTGGACTCCATTCACAATTATAGCTAGTAGAACTTAAATCAAGTGCAAAGGAAATTTTTTATATTTAAAAATCCATGCGACTGTGAAGTTGAGGAACCTCCACCTAACCTGAAATTGGAAATGATTAGTCTGCAACATGATGACAAACTGAAAGGTCAGTATCAGAGGAATCTACTGCCAGAGAATTCTGTAAATTCTGGTTGTCTGGTTCCAAAGGATGACTGTAATCAAGTAAATCATATGTTCACAGATGTATATCAGTATATGGTAGTGCATACATGTGTAAGAAGACATTTATAAGGATAAAATACACAGAATTTAATCAAGTTGTTCATAGGAAATGCTAATTTTGAAGCCTTGTTAAGCAAAATGTATCTCTTCCACAAAAGAATTTCATTCTACTCAATAATAGAGCTGTATTCCTAATACCAAAATACCTCAATTATTATTACCATGACTTATTATTACATCTTAATTTTTGTCAATGGAAAATGTAGGTATTTTTGCTCTTTCCTTATATTTAAGTGCCTGCCTGTCACCTTCGACTTTGCCACTCAGCCTGCACTGCCTGAAACACACGTGACCCAATGCAGAAGTGTGGAGGACTAACTGTCGTTGATGTGGGCCCTGTACCCCTCTTTACTCTTGTAACACCATTTCCGCATCACTCACTTCCTCTCCAGTCCCCTTGGTCTTCCTCCAGTTAATCAAGGTTCTTTTCTGCCTCAGAGCCATGCCAAATGTGTTGTCATTGCCCAAGTAAGATGTGTGCATTCTGCTGGTCTCCGCTTAAATGTCATTTCCTCGAAGAAGCCTTCTGTGACCTACCCTGCTCTCTGCCAGCGAGGGCTGGTTCATCTCTGATAATTTCTTTTCACATCCTTCCCTGGTCCTTCCTAGCATGTAAGAAAAATTCAAGTGGATATTTTTTGTACTAATATTTGTCTAATTTCTGGCTCACCCACTGGAGCTTCCTTACAGCATGAGCTGCATCTATGGTGTGAACGAATATGTCCCCACTGGTACATAATTAGCAATTCTATTTATGTGCATGGCTGGCATATGGTCCTTGTTGAAAATGTGTTGAATGAATGTTGTGAGAACCTATGGCTGGAAACTCAAGCGTGATTCTTACGCTAGCAAATATCAGGAATATTCCCCTCAGAGCACCTCGTAAGGGTGGTCCCTGGCAAAGCCTGATAACATAACTAAAACATACAACATACAATTGTATAATAATCACAATGATTCATATTTAACTTCACCGGATGGCTGAACTGGGAAACAGAGTGAAAGAAAGAATCAATTACAAGTGTCTTCAAACTTAACTCATAGTCCACGGCTGAAGTTCCCAAAGGTTGGGAGGGTAGCTGGAAAGTGTTGATGGGTTACTGAAAGGACCACTAGTCCAATGAAAAAATAAATTACCTCAAAGATTAGGTAAAACCATCCTTATCTTAAGTCTTGTGTTTATCAATCAAATTTACAGAAACTATAGATTAACAGGTCCTTATTCTGGGGCTGCATCTGCCCCAGCTTTGCCAGCCATCACTTTCTGTGACTGTTACTCCCAAAGATGTAATGCAAATAATATAACACCTGGGTTTGCATAGAAGTAGGATTTTCCTTTTCTCAGAACAGAGAAAGTCAAGATAGGGTTACTATACAATATCCCTGGAGGAGTATGTGGGACTGTGTATTACCGAATGAAACTTCTAGTTCAATTAATGTACAGAAAATGGAAATTTAAAGTCTACCAGCATCTTTACCTAATGCAAACCTGTTAACACTTACAGGATTGGCGTGCAAGTCCAATGGAGATGCACATCTCATTATATGCATGTGTGTATATATGTACCCAAATTTATATGTATACGTATGTCTACATACAGTCATGTTCTGACTAATGATGAGGATACGCTTTGAGGAGTGTGTTTGATGATTTCATCATTAGGTGATTTCATCGAGCTGTGAAAATTCTGGCGTGTGCTTGCAGAAACCTCAATGGCCCAGCCATGGGGCGTAGTCTGTTCTTCCCAGGCTACTAACCTGTACAACATATCACTGTACTGAATACTGCAGGCAGTTGTAAGGGTATGTATTTATATATCTAAACATATGTAAATGTAGAAACATGTCCCACAAATGCAGTATACCTTATAGGATGGTCACATATGCAGTCTGTCATTGACTGTAGTGGTGCTAGGTGGCCCATGGTTGTATTTCAAATTATACATCTAGTGGTGCCTGTAGCTCAGTGGGTAGGGTGCCAGCCATATACACCCAGGCTGGTGGGTTCAATCCCGGGCCAAGCCAGCTAACCAGCAATGACAACTGCAACAAAAAAAATAGCTGGGTGCTGAGGCAAAAGAATTGCTTAAGCCCAAGAGTTTGAGGCTCTACATTTTGGCAACAGCTTCTATGTAACTTCTCAAGAGGTTAAAAGCCAGGTCTACATGGAATGGATAAAAGCCAGCTATCCTTGGGAGTTCCAGAAAATCTTCTTAACTAGCATCTTTGGGTGGGGTGGGGCCCATGTAGCAGCCCTTGATTGAGAAGAAAGAGATGAAACCTCCAATAACATATCCGTACTGTTTTGGAATGAGAAAGAAAGAAATCAAAGATGTGGGAAAAAAGGGAGATAGAACATTTTTTGCCATAAGGCCAGCTTTGACTAAGGTAAGCTAGAGATGATTGACAGTGACCTGGACCACAGTAGACGTTTATGTAAATGGTCAGATTTATGGAGATGTTTTCAGGTAAAGCCAACATGAGTTGTTGATGGGGTGGCTGTGGGGGTGAGAGATAGAACTCACAGGCAGTTTGTGTGCAGCCTTTTTTACCTTGGGGTCTATATAACAAAGGACCACAAATCGGCTGCCTTAAAACAACAGAAGTTTATTGTGTTACACTTATTGAAGCTGGGAGGCTAAAATCAACGTATCCATGGAATTAATCTCTCTTGGAAAGCTCTTAGGGAGGATCTTTCCTGCCTTTTCTGTCTTCTGGTGGCTTCTATCAATACTTGCCATCAATCCTTGTAAGTACCTCAGTTCTAACTCTGCCTCCATCACCACATGGCATTTTTAAGTGTGTCAGTTCTCTCCTTCTCTTCTCATGACACCATCATGTTGAATTCAGGATGTCCCTCCTTCCCCTGTTTTAGTCTGATTTTGTTTTAACTGCAATGACCATATTTCCACGTAAGGTCCCATTTACAGGTACCTAGGGTTACGACTTGAACATACCCTTTTGGGAGACAAAGTTTAACTCATAATATAGTCCATAACTGGACAGCAGTGACTCTTGAAGTTTCCAAAATTTGTGTGTCTATGCACAATTTCATATTTCAAGGGTGGAACCCAGCATTTTCATCACATTCTTGAATGTGTCTGGACCTTAGTGAATCAGCATCTAATTTAATTTCTCCTTTTGAGTAAGTCTGAGCTCTAAAGAGGTCAAATGTCTTGTAGAAGCGCTTGACTAACTCGTGGTAGACCCAGAGCAAAGATCACTGGATGTTTCCAGAATCAACCGATGACTTCTTGTTTGGTTGATGATATGGAAAGAAAAATAATACAAACAAATGCTCTATGACTTCATGGAAAAACATACACGAAGGTCATGTTTCCAGCCTGCATCTAAATGTTCTTCATGTGACTTCTTTTCAGGGATGGAGTTCAGTGCAATTTTACAGAGATTGGTGTGGTGTGTGACTGATACGCTTAAGTCATGCTGGCATGGGTAGTTTGGAAATGTATGAAGAATTGCTCACAAGTTTAGTGCAGCCAGAGGGTACTAGGAGAAGACATCCGTGTACTGATAGGAGACAGAGCATCAAAACAGCAGGACAGAGAGAAAGGAGACCCTTCAGTTAAGTACGATTGGCTTTAAAAAGACACCCCATTTTGGCTCAGCGCCTGTGGCTCAACGGGCTGAGGCGCCAGCCATGTACACCTGAGCTGGTGGGTTCGAATCCAGCCCGGGCCCGCCAAACAACAATGGTGGCTGCAACCTAAAAAAAAATGGCTGGGCATTGTGGCAGGCATCTGTAGTCCCAGCTACTTGGGAGGCAGAGGCAGGAGACTCGCTTGAGCCCAGGAGTTGGAGGTTGCTGTGAGCTGTGATGCCATAGCTCTCTATCCAGGGTGACAGCTTGAGGCTCTGTCTCAAAAAAAAAAAGACACCCCATTTTGTTTTTCTTTTTTGATCAAAGGTTCTTCTGACATGTTTCTGTTCTTCTGCATATGTTCAGAGACATTTTTATTCCATTTGGGTCTCTCCCAGGCTTACTAATCAGACTGGCTGTTGTGATGGGAACCCACTCTCTTCCTCCTCCATGGTCTGAACTCCTGTGTGTTGGTTCTGTCTCACAGTCATTTGCCAGGCTGTGTGTCTCAGTCTTCTCAGAATAGGAGTGGGCCCTGCTATTTAGGACAGGAACACAGACCTTATACTCTCACTTATAAAAATTAAGAAATAAAATAAAAATGGGCAAAAAAGGGGAACATGCCTCTTATTGCCAACAAGTAATGATATAGCCTTGCCCTGATTAAGGTAGAAAATTGTTATTATTCAGTGATTTTCCTTTCCTGATTGTGTAGTTGAAAAATCATTCTTCTTTTTTTTTTTTCTTTTCAAATGAATTGTGGAAATTGGTTGAAAATACCTAGGAGATGGCAGAGCTGTAGTTCATTTTTTAAAGCCACTAGCAAAGCCTTGCAATTTTACTAATGTTCTTTTTTATTACAAAGGAAGAAGAGAAAATATTTTCTTAAATAATTTAAATGCTCTAAAGAAACTACAGTTTAAAACATTGTTATAATTATTGGTCAAAGAATGACTCCTTAATTATATTTGTTCATTATTATCGTCCTAGACTAAACTAAAGCACTTACATCTCCCTCTCGTCACTATTAGGAAATCACTGTGCTTCTAACCTCCTGACAAAATCCCCAGACCATCTCAAGAACACTCTGTTGATTGGACTCCCTGCCACGAACAAGAGGTTTCTCTGCTCAGCCTTTTCCTTGCTTTGCCATCTTGTCTTTAGACAGAAGAGCGAGTATCCCTAGCCAAGGCTCATCCCTGGGTAATCAGACTCCCGTGGTCTCCTTTGAGAACTATTATAATCAACCATTCCAGTTCACCTCTTTCTCTCCGAAGACTTTCTCTTCATTGAATAAATATAAAGTCCCTATCTCCCTCTAGTTTACCTCTAGTTATCTCCCTGTATCTTTACTTTATAGCCATATTTCATAAAAACAAACAAAAAAGAAGATAAACCACTTTAGACTCTGCATCCACTTTCCATGTACCATACATTTCACTCATCAGACCATCCACCGTACCCCCACTGTCCACTAAGTCACTTTCTTTCTAAAGTCACAATGATCTCCAAATAACATACAAGGGAAACCTTTGTAAGTCACTATGTTACTTGATATTTTTTTTGCCAGATTTGACACTAATTTTATCCATCTTTGAAATAGTCCTTCTCTTTGGCTCATATTCCCCATTTAGTTTCTGTGACCCTGGTGGAAGGAAGTCTGCTCTGTGCAGTGGCTGGGCTGAGTGAGCAGCTTTGGCTCCCCAGGTGGTCACCTCTGATACCACAGTAAATGGGTCCTCATTACTGCTATGTGATGGTGAATTTCCTGATCCTTCTTACAGGGAGGGGAGCCTCCTGACTGCTAGGTGAGTGGGGAAGGCCGGGTGACCTGGGACCCTGCACCGGCTGGATTCTTTCATTTTAACTTTGTATTTCTGCTACCTACATGTCTGCTCAGACTAGTCAGCCCACTGGTATGAGTTGAAGGAATAAATAAATTAACCTATAAATTTCGATCACTGCCATCACAAATTACTGTAAACATAATGACTTAAAAGCAACACAAATGTATGATCTCTTAATTCTACAGGTCAGAAGTCCAGATGTAACATGGCTCAGGCTGGTCTTCTCTTTACAGCCTCAAAAGATCAAAATCAAGATTTATCCAGGGCTGCAGTCCTTTCTGGAAGCTCTGGGGAAGAATCAAGTTCCAAGCTCATTCAGCTTGTTTGGCTGAATTCAGTGCCTTGCAGTTATAGGACCGAGGTCCCCATTTTCTTATCATCTATCTGTCAGCCAGGTCCCAGTCTTTGCTCCTAGAGGCAGCCAGGGTCATTTTGGTGTCTTCTGTGTGGCCTGCCTTCAGCAATGGCAGGTCATGTCTTCTCATCTTTAATGTCCCATTCTGCTGTGTTTTTCAGATGGACTCTTCCACCTTCTTCTGCTGGTGTATTACATTGGGCAAAACTGATTTAGAACCTTAATTCTATACAAGAAGTCTTGTGAACTGTATTATAGATGGCACTAAACTAGTGGAACAGTAGTCTCTTGCAATGTTCCATGAAAGAACAGCCAGTGGGAACTAATTTAAAAAAATAGTATCAACTACTCCTTGGCAATTCACTACTTGGAGGTTCACAAAGTACTTAACCTATGTGTTAGTCAGGGTAACTGAAGCTAGCTGCTGTAACAAGCATCCCTAACTTCTTAGTGGCTTAACACAAGCAAGGTTTCACGAAGTTTACAATGTGATTAGATCTTTGGAAGTGGCTTCCATGTAGTGATTTAAGGATGTAGCTCCTTCCATTTCATGGTGTCTTCACCTTCTACTTCATCCTTGGAATTCTCTAGGGGATGCTCTGCATTCAGTTCCCAAGGAATGAAGAGTATAAAGAAATTGAGGTGGGACATTTGATGGCAGGCATGAAAATGTCATTCATCACTCTGTCCAGGTTCTATGAAACAGAACTAGTCACCTGGTCCCAACCTTAAAAATAAGGCAGCTGGGGAACATAATATTCTTATGTGCCTAGGAAGAGAAAATATAATTGGTTAGTACTTAGCCAGTCTTTGGTATGGAACTCTAAAACTCAGAGAAATCTTGGGGAAAAAAATCTGTTTAACTTTGTTTGGTTTCATGCACTCTAAACTCATATGATTATGAATTTTTATTTTTAAAGATGATACTTATTGCTAATTCTCATAAATGTATTATGAGGAATAAAATATAGGAAATTTGTTTTAAGCATCTCTCTTTGCCACTTTGGGAGATACTACCAGGTTAGTTTGTTTTTAAACCACTAGATAGATAAAGTAAGGACGTAAAGATCTTAGGCTTAGATGAATAAACATCTTTTTTAAGATTTTACATTTAGAGTATTATAATTCTTATTTACATATAATATGATTTTATTATGGATTATTACAACCTTATTAAACCAGTGATCTCAAACCAGGTCATTTTGAAAAATCAGTATAATATTTGTTGAGGGAGATCTCGCTTTATTCTTTTTTTTTTTTTTTTCTTTGTAGAGGCAGAGTCTCACTTTATCGCCCTCGGTAGAGCGCCATGACATCACACAGCTCACAGCAACCTCCAACTCCTGGGCTTAGGTGGTTCTCTTGCCTCAGCCTCCCGAGTAGGTGGTACTACAGGAGCCCTCCACAACGCCCGCCTATTTTTTTGTTGCAGTTCAGCAGGACTGGGTTTGAACCTGCCACCCTCAGTATATGGGGCCAGCGCCCCACTGACTGAGCCATAGGCGCCACCTTTTTTTTTTTTTTGAGTTAGAATCTCACTTTGTTGCCCTGGGTAGACTGCTGTGGCATCACAGCTCACAGCAACCTGCAACTCTTGGGCTCAAGCGATTCTCTTGCCTCAGCCTCCCAGCTGGGACTACAGCACCTGCCACAACGCCCTGCTATTTTTTGGTTGTAGTTGTCATTGTTCTTTCGGAGGCCTGGGCTGGATTCAAACATGCCAGCTCTGGTGTATGTGGCTGGCGCCTTAGCTGTTTGAGTTACAGGTGCTGAGCCAGGAGAGCTTTATTCTTAATAGGGTTTGTGACACAAGCCAAAAGGTGTTTCTCCTAATTAAAAAAAAAAAAATCGTAGAAAATTAGAAAGCATTTAAAGAGAAAAAAATTGTGATCTGATTTTTTTTTTTTTTTGGCAGATTTTGGCCGAGGCTAGGTTTAAGTTACACTCTTGTTTTTCTAGCATAGGGAGAAGAATTAAGTAATTTCTCTTGACGTGAAATGTCTAAGAACGTAATGTTAAGAGACCATCCCATATGGGACAGGAAGCAGAGGAGGAAAGCTGAGGCACCCACTGATGTGAGAGGTGAGTGACTGCTGTCCTGTTGATCAGGCCCTGAACATGATGCTGGGCTAAAAAAACTAAGAGTCAGCAAAAACATTGAAAAAACGAAAATGATGTGAAACATGTTCCTGTATAAAGTTTGCTTAGATTTTGATTTTGTTTTCTTGCTGTGTAGATATGTATAAGGGATTCTGGTGCTCACAGACACGGGGGTCTCTACCATATCAGTTGTTTTCCAAAGATGTTTGTACACTCAGACATCCTTTCATAATTTTCCACTCAGAAACTCCCTACTTCCAACCCTAAAAGTCTTTCCCTATAAAAGTTTCTCTCCTCAATATTCTTTTTGTACGTATGTGTTTTTATACCACTTTGGAAAAGGAGTTCCTTTGAAATTCACTAAATAGTTCTGTTTGGGTCAAACTTACAGTTATGGCCTAGCATTATGAGGAAAAAATTAAAATTTTCACGAGAGATGCTAATAATAGATCCCTGCCACATGAACTGTACAGAAGTGCCTTAGGATTTTGCCTTGAGGATAGGTGAATAGTCTCGGCATTGAATTCTCTTAAGGTAAAAGAAAAAATTAACATTTTGTTATAGTACAAACGTTGTTTCTAGGTACTTAAAATTTTTTTATATTATTCATTTTTACTTAAAATAGTAGCATGTTAAAAGTAACCACTATGATTAAAGCAGACAAAAAGACACATTGTTTAGAGGATGAAATTTAGTCTAATCTCCAGCTGAAGGCAGGTTAATAAATGATTCTTTTTAGTTGTAAACTCCTTAGCAAGTGCCTACCCTGCTGAGAGGTCTTGTACCAATAAACATATCACCCAATTTTGAAGATAATGGCAGGGTACACGTTTCCTAGGCTCTAAAGATGGGTCAATTACTGCTGGTCCAGTGCTTTATACACAATAGAAAATTTATTAGGAAAATGCAGGTTCTTCCTGAATAGCAGATTTCCTTATTCCATCAATGTTTGTCACCATGATGAACTGAACTAACAAAGAAGGTAATGATATTTACGCTGGAGGGATTTAGTGACTTACATATCATAGTAACATCCTTAATTTCTGTTGTAAAACCAACTCTAGAAATAATTGAGAGAGAAACTGTACTTTAGTGGGTATAAAATACCTCTGTCTTTTTTTTTCTCCAGGACACATAGCAGTTACCATAGCATCAATACCACTTAAGAACTTACTAGAAATGAAGACTTTTAGGCCTTACATTAAACCATTCAAATTAAAACCTGCAATTTAACAAGATTATCGGGTAATTGAATACATGGAAAGACAGAGGATTCACTAAAGGTACACACCTGCACAGATTCAAACACGTGTGCACACACACATACACACACCCCCAGGAGTTCTGAAAATGTAATACCTGAGAACGCCAAGTCCACTGTAATTGGGTGTAAGAAATGAGACAACTAGGAGATGCAGAGGTTCTATATCTCCTTGCAGATTTCATTTACCACCCACACTAAATGCCAAGAATTAGGTAGTTCTCGGGTGGGTGGCACAGTGCCTTCCCTTCCAGGTCACCAAAACCTCTGGGGAAGTTTACCAAGTGCCAGGGGCTTAGCAGTAAGGCCAGAGCACTCCACAGGTCAGGGAGCTCTCAGGCTCAGGGTTTCTCTCTTAATTTTTTCTCTGGATAAACAGGATTTTAGTCTCTTGGGCTGTCAATCCAACTCCTTCACCAACCACCAATTTTTAAAAAAAAAGTATAAAGAGGAGGGTAGGAATGAAGTAGATAACAGAGCAAATATCAGACAAAGCAAATGAATGGTACACAGTTCACTAAAGAGAAAGCCCACTGGGGGTGGGGGTGGGGGAAGCGAAGTTTGCAGGTCTAAAATGCAGAGGTCCTGACTGAGCAGCGGTCCTTGTGACCTAAACTATTAAAAGAAAAATGGCATTTTCCAGCTGTGGTTTCAGAGATTTAACCCTCTTTGTGAGTGGCTCTTAAAATGAAGGTGATTCTTTTATTTTACATTTTATGTTACTACAGATTGATCAACATTTTTCTTACATTTTGATATTAACTTTTATGATCCAGTTCATGTTAATTGGAATACTGAGTTTCTAAAATTTATTCATCAACTAAATTGTGGATTTTTTCACACATAAAGCCATATAAGATTATTTTTTTCAGTAATATTAGTAGTGTGGGGGCTCAGAAAATAAGACCCCCAATATTGTTTTTTTTAATTTCTAATATGAGGGTACACGTTTTTAGGTTACATTGTTTTCAGTCCTAAGGTAAAGTTCTAGTGGTAGTTGAGCCCTTCCCCCAGGGGGCGTCTGAACACCCTCACCTTGTGCCCTTTAGGTGAGATTCCCGCCCATTGTCCTCCCTCCTCCCTCTCTTTTTTCCCTTGCTGGACTATATTTGTATTCTGTCTTTCTTGTGGGTGTGTAGTTGTTTAAGTATTGGTTTCATATTAGTATTGAACTTGGACACGCTGAACTGAAGCAGCATCCTCCAGGTCTCCTTGACCTTCCCCTTTTCTGTCTCTCCCAAAGTGTAAGATGAAGCTGTTTTCTATAGTTTCCTTATCTACCTAGGAGCCAGGCCTCCAAGAGGAACACAATGTCTTCGATCCCCTTTCTGAAATGTCACTAACCATAGAAAATAAAAACTTATATCTCAGGGGAAGAGATTGCAAGTTAAACATCACACCTACAGCCCAGATAAACTTTAGTATATTACACTACATTTTTTGGTCATGGTCAAGATCCAAAAATTCTTCCCACATTAAGCCATTTACATCTTTCATGGAGATAATACATTATACTTTGAGCTTAAATTTTCTTTGCTTTGAGTGTACTTTCTTAGCACACAGAAGATCAATATTCTCAAAGATTTGCTTAAAAATAAAGAGCACCAGAAGTGCAAATGATTTTCTAAATAAGACCTTTTCTTTCATAGACATTTTGCTGAATTCAGAAAGTGTTTATTGTCCCATACTTCGTCCTCTGGTTCCGTTCAATTCCCACAGAGAGTCACTTCCTAACCATTGTCTGAGCATTAGACCCATTCATTCCCCCTGAAAATCATATTCTATCCCTCAAATTTCTATATTTTCCCCATATCTCCTTCCTCTATAAGGAAGAATATATAAACATATGGACCTGACTGAGTTATTGGCTAATCATTTTTCTTTAATTCCACACGCTGATGTGTGTTAAATCATGTTTAACTTCTTTCCTGTTAATCTGTCCACTATCAGTTCATTTTCAGCAGGGCTTCAGAGGGCAGAAGGGAAACCTTCTCCTTACTCTCACAGAACAAGTAGATTGTATTCAAGAGCTCACTTTGAGCTCTTGATTTTTTAAATGTCTAATATGAGGAGCTCATTTATTTCACTGTTTCCCCCCCCCTAGTGGCTTTACCTAATTTACTTGTCTCCTCTGCAACTATCCATACATGATGTCACTGTGGCTAATTCTCTATATACAGATGGAAGAATTAGTATAATATCACATCTCACTGTCTGCAGAGCGCTTCCTCCATGAACTCTAGAAATCTGGCTCCTTATCACAGAAAACTGGGATTTTGTCTCAGGGCATTCCTGAATTCTAAATGCTCACAGACGTGTTGCTATTTAAGGATTCCTCAACACTAGAATCCCATATCTCCATCATTTGTAAGTTCCCTAATTCTTCAGGATTCTTTTTTCCCATTGGTAAAAGGAGCAAATGCATTTTTATTTTAAACTTTTCTAATTATATTTGTTTTCTTGAAGAGGGGTGATAATTTTTTAATTTCTACCCAACAAATGTATGCATTTCATTCAGGAGACCAGTAGAGATTAGTGGTGTTTTGTCGTGAGATTGTCTAAGATTTAAGATTCAGAGGAGGGCTTTCTTTCTACTTCTGAGGCAAGGATTATTTCTCTCCATTACCCCTTTGCAAACCTCTCTTCTTTGTTCTTCCAAATAGTCTTTCCTCAAGAGATTGCAGAAATTTACAATCCAAAGAGACAAAATGTTTCAAGGTTAATGTAATCAATGCTGCCATTCTTGAAAAATTATCCATCTTTTTACATGTAACAGTGCTGGTCAGACGTCAAACATTCCTGTGGCCATAAAGCTGCTTATTTTTTATTCTTAATCTTCTTTTCATATGAGAATGGGATTCTTTCTAGAGGCCATTCATCATTGAAGTCTCAGAAATACAATGAAAACTATAAAATATATCAGGGTGCTGCCGGAAACCACTTGCCAGGTCTCAGATGTAAAATATCCCTGTATGAGACTCTCACCAGGTAACAGCCTGAATCTTTGCAGACAGGCAAGTCTTTCTGTGAATCACACACCGACAAATCCTTTGGAAGCTGCTTCTCTAGGAGCTTCTTGAGTTGACGTGACCCCATGTCAGGGCGTGCTCTGTGGTTCCATGGTGGTCGGTAAGCCAGGAAAGCCTTTCCAAAAAATTGTTCACTCTGCTGTAGTTTCAGTGTGTTAATAAATTTTCCATCTAGCAGGCTTTTCCCACAATTTTTATCCTCTTAGTGGTCAGGGTAATTAAATGTTTGCATTTCTACTGTGCTTTAGACCTTTCCCAGCACTTTCATATCTGGTATATTGCTTGATCCTCTGTACATTTTTTTTTTCTTTTGAAACTAAGTCTCACTCTATTGCCCAGACTAGAGTGAAGAGGTATCATTATAGCTCACTAAGACCTCAACCTCGTGGGCCCAAGCTTGCTTGGTCCTCTGAAGCAGCAAGGCTTGTGTTAGTGTGCCTCATTTCAGATGAATTTATTGAGGGCCAGAGATATTTAGTAATTTTCCAAGTCCATACGAACAAGAAGAGAACCCAAGTCTCTATACTATACTACAGAAGTTGCCACTGGACATTGGAATCACCAGGTCTAGGATTAGAAATTCCATTTATGCTAGTCACAAGACTTTGGGAAAAGAGCTCAGGGGATCTAAGTGCAGTGTCAGAAATCCTCAAATGTACACTACTCACCTGCCACCCCATGCCAGGTAAAGAAGGTTGGAAAAGGGAAGAGAGGAGAGAGGGTTCTTTTCATATGCTTAGAAGTGGCTGAATAGAATTAAAGTTCTCCAACGGGTCCTGCAGCCTTTTCCTTAAAACCAGGCTCACATCCTCACATGTGATTTGAGCTCATTATAGCAGGCTGTCAATTTCCTGCACTTGTTTATTTTTCCCCAGCCGTTTCCTTGGTCATCTGGAGCAGCTCAGAAGTTGGGCTGTGCACCTGCTCCCTAACTGCTGCAGAATGGCTGCTAATGGTGCAGGGGTGACCTCTTTATGGGAAATTGCTTTTAGCTGACACAAGTCACTTTGACCAGGAAGCTGATCCCCACAGCTCGGTATGAAGGATTGACTGATGGATGTGGGGATACAGAGGGAGGCCCCTCTGCTTTGAGGTGCCATTATTTTATGTTATGATTTTTTGCTCCAGATTCTTTCTAGGGAATCAAATTGGAATCTGTCTCCAGTGAGACAGGAGGTTGCTGAACCTTACCCCTTCTGTGGATTCGAATCTCTGCCTCAGGCCCTCAAAGGGACCCCAACCTATGACAGCTTTGTTCACTTTTGATATGGAGATGTGGGAATTCCTTTAAAATTCTCTTCTGGGGTATTTGAACCTGGATTTCCGTCTTTATTGGCTTCTCTTGCTTTTTAAAGATATCACTAGTGAGAACATGTCCTTTTAGCTTCTAATCATGAAGAACCTCATCTCTACCTGTCCAGACTCTGCCTCAGAGTGTTTTATGTGGGGCGGGGTGGGGGGAGGAATAAGAACTCCAAGCCTGCTTTGCACCCACACCCACGTCCAGACTGATGTGGTGGGGGGCTGCAGGAGGGACTGTGTTGAGAAAATACAATCAACACAAAATCCACTCTTGTTATGAACCTAATGCTTGGAGCCTTCCAAAATTCTTACGTTGAAGCTTTGACTCCCAAGGACATAGTATGTGGACGTGGGGCCTTTGGGAGGTAATTAGGGTTAGATAGAGTCATGAGGGTAAGGCCCTCTTGGTGGGATTAATGTCCTTGTTAGAAAAGGAATAGAGATCAGAGCTCCCTCTCTCACTGCTGTCTGGGCACACAACCAGAAGGCTGCTGTCTGCAACCTAGGAAGACAGCCTTCACCAGCAGCCAAATCTGCTGGAACCTTGACCTGGAACATCCCAGGCTTCAAAACTGTATGTAATAACTGTGTGTCATTTAAGCTGCCCGGTCTATGGTATTTTTATGGAAGCCCAAGACAACTCACGTATTTATCAATCCAGAAAAGCCCTCCATGAAAGTAGGAGAGAAAGAAAACAGTTTTATTATTGAACAATATTAAACCAGAATGTGACATGCATCATGGGAAACCTGCTAAAGAGATCACGAAAACAGAAGATTCCCCCCCTCTTAGATAGACAAGCAGATGTAACCCATTATGTGCACATGTTCTCAAGATAAACAATAGTAACTTGTCCTCCTAGTAGCAGGACCTGACAGCACAATTTGTCATATGTGGTTCATCCAAAATTTACCTTGTAATCAAAGTGACCATCTACGGTAGCTAGCTGGATTTATCCAGAGGAAAGATAAACTTTTCATATCTTTATGGCAGGAGGTGGCTTTGCAGCTTGAAGTGAGGTGCCCATTTAAGCTAGGCCCCTGTTCTCCCACAGACACTGGAAGATGGGGATGCCGTCTTCTTTCATGGTTGTATTTCAAACAGATGGTGCCCAGGTCCTGGAGAAAGACATTTTGGAATATTCACACTAGCACAAAGCCTATTTAGCCTTTAAAAATGATTTCCATATATTTTAGAGACATGTAAAAAGAATTCACAATTACAAGTTTTCTAAAGTAATTGGCCTAAAAAAAAGGAGGGAGGAGGATTCTCTTTTCTTATATTCAATAGGGAAAATTAGGTTTCTTATTCTTAATTTGAATTTCCCCTTGTACCTGCTATATTTCAAAAGGATAGGAATAGTTCCCCTTCCTTGTAGAAGACTTCACTCTAACAATGACACCTCCTGACAAATGAGTCTGCTTGCCTTGGTTGGATCAGCCCATTCCCTTACTAGAAAACAGTCCTGGAGGGCTGAAGAGCCTGGACATGGGCTGTTTACTGGAGGATCTGAGTCAGGGAGGTGGGCATTGGGAACAGATAAGTAGGGGCTAAGACCGAGTGAAGGATACAGTAAGAAATAGTTCTGGACAAAGCAAAAGAAGATTTGAAAGAGATTTTGTTGTTCATTTTAGTCTAAATTTCTCTAATTTACTACATTTATATGATAAATTAAATAATACTACCATTGTAATCGGACAGCAACTTACTGTACATGGTCGAGAATATCTAGGGGTCTGACTAACTCTCAGCACTCACATCACCTAAGGCATTTTTAGATATGGCCAGTTGACATAGAAAGAACTATGCCCAAAAGTGCATCAGAGACTCATCCAGCTACCCATGAACCCCCTCCCCACACTGCCATCTGCACTGTCCCTCTTCCTTCCCCATGGAAGAGCCTCAGACCCTATAGATAAGAATAATTCTTTGCTCTTTACAGGAGAATTCTTTTATTCTCTTTTTTAAAAGATATTTTTATTGTTTGTGACTCATTGAGGGTACAAAGAATTAGATTACACTGATTGCGTTTGTTAGGTAAAGTCCCTGTTATAATTGTGTCCCACCCCCAAGAGGTGTGCCATAAACCATGACCCTCCACCCCCTCCCCTTTACCCGCTTCCTCATTCCCCTGCCCCCTACCTTATATTAGCTCATCTACTGCCTTCATATTAGAATTGAGTACATTGGATTCTTGCTTCTCCATTCTTGTGATATTTTACTGAAAAGAATGTGTTCCACCTCCCTCCAGGTTAATACAAAAGATGTAAAGTCTCCATCTATTTTAGTAGCTGAATAGTACTCATGGTATACATATACCACAGCTGGTTAATCCATTCACTGATCTCTTTAGAAAATTTTTTTT
>CAUYON010040786.1:0-64564 GCA_963573935.1 Arctocebus calabarensis
TTTTTTTTGTGTGTGAGACAGGGCCTCAAGCTGTCACCCTGGATAGAGTGCTGTGGCATCACAGCTCACAGCAACCTCCAATTCCTGGGCTCAAGTGAGTCTCCTGCCTCTGCCTCCCAAGTAGCTGGGACTACAGGCGCCTGCTACAACGCCTGGCCATTTCTTGGTTGCAGCCGTCATTGTTGTTTGGCGGGCCCAGGCTGCATTAGAACCCGCCAGCCGAGATGTACGTGGCTGGTGCCTTAGCCCATTGAGCCACAGGCGCCGAGCCATCCAGCCTCTGGGCTTTGTTTGCCTCTGCTTTCTAAATAGCAGCCTCTCAGCTTCTCACGCCTCTTGTGTTATTGGCATCATTTCTTGGACAGAGAAGACATCCCTCCATCCGTCCATCCCTCTACCCACCCCTCTGTCCATCCCTCCACCCACCCCTCCATCCATCCCTCCATCCCTCCATCCCTCTGTCCATCCCTCCATCCATCCCTCCATCCCTCCACCCACCCCTCCATCCATCCCTCCATCCCCCATCCCTCTGTCCATCCCTCCATCCCCCCACCCATCCCTCCATCCATCCCTCCATCCCCCATCCCTCTGTCCATCCCTCCATCCCCCCACCCCTCCCTCCCTCTATCCATCCAACCCCCCACCCATTCCTCCATCCATCCCTCCATCCCTCTGTCCATCCCTCCACCCATCTGTCCATCTATCCGTCCATCCCTCCACCCATCCCTCCATCCATCCATCCATCCCCCCACCCATCCCTCCCTCCATCCATCCCTCCACCCATCCCTCACCCCATCCATCCCTCCACTCACTTGTCCCTCTCTCTATCCATCTGCCAAGCACACAATTTACTGAGTCTGTATTAAGCACTTCCTGTGCCAGAGATAAAAGATGGGGAGAAAGACTTGGGTGGTCTTTGCCATCAGGGGACACTGAGCATCGCAGCTGTGCGGTTAACGGTGAAAGGAGGAGAGAGGAGATGAAAGGGGCTGTGACTGTGGGCCGCGTGCACCCAGGGACAATGGTGTCTTTCCTTTATGATTTTTGTTGTCGAGAGGATCATGCACTTCAGGACAGCTACGGTTGCCCTCTGGGTCTCTCTCTCCCCAGGGACACCGGTGCTTTTCCTGTTCTTGACTGGACCAGGGGCTACTTGTGCTGTTTAGGGACCACCCGCAGTTTTGGCTTTCACCCGGTTTCCTTAGGGTTGGCTACGGGACCTGGATGGCAACAGGCGGACCCCTGGAAATGCTGGGGGGGCTGAAGGAACCCTGGGACACCCCCCAGGCAGGCTGCTGTGCCTGCTTTCCGGTGCCTTCTCTCATCCTGCTTCTGGGGAGCCAGGCAGGAGAAAGCCAGGCCTCCCACTGTCTGGCCTGGGAGTGAATCGGGCTCTGCAAGTCCTGGGTCTCTTGAGCCTTTGTCTCTGCAGGGACAAAGCCCACTGCGGTCCCCGTGGACTCCACGGCTGTCAGGACACAGCAGTAACGTGGACGCATAGGTCCGAGGCACTCCTATTAGCGTTGTGTTCCTCTTCCTGTTAACTTACCTCAAAAGCTCCAGCCGGACCTGAAGCGTCCAGAAAGTCGATTCTGGAAGTTTTGTTCTTTTGGCCACCTTCCCTGGCATTTTCCTGAGGGCTGCACTAAACATATCAGGTTTTGGGTCAGATTAACTCCTGTATGGCTTCCGCTGCTGCCCCAGGTGGGCAGAGGTCATGGTCGAAGTCTGCAGCATTTGCTGGTGGACTGATGGCTTTGCCCTCCCTGCTGGCCTGCGGGTCCTGTCTGGGCAGCTGGGTGCATTTAACAGGGCGGCTGGGAGAAGCATGGCCGGCTCTGGCGCTGCTTCCAGGGACTCGACGGCACAGCTCGGGGTCTGGCTGGAGATGTGGAGGGAGAACGCTGGAGACTGTTTTGACCATCCTGCTGGAGCAGCCCTGTTTCCTTACTGGGAGCGGGTGCCCTGTCTGCCCCTTACGTTTCTGGGCCTGTGATGATGGCACTCGGGGTCCACCTTCCAAAACAGGCCGCAGCCCATGGAGGGACAGGTGGGTTGGTCCAGGCCATGGGGCCATGAGTTTCTTGGGGCTCCACCCCCCCCACCTCTCCTAGATGCCGGGTCATGGCCTGAGTATTGGGGTCAGTCCTGCACCCTTAGGACTCTGCACTGTAGTCCCCTGTCTGTAAGTGAGAACGCTGTGCCAGCCTCCTGTGCAGGCGGGGGGCTCACGGGCGGGTCAGGGCAGCCCTTTGTGTGGGGCTGGCCAGTGGGGCTGGCCAGGGGAGCAGCGAGTGCTGGAGGTGCTGTCACTTCCCTGATGGTGACAGCCTTTGTGCACAGTGCTCGCTGAACCTGAGCTAATCTTTCAGGACTGTGCTCTGGGGCAGAGGATGAGGAAGGCAGGTAGGCTGGGGCCGAGAGGGAGGAGAAGGAAGGAAGCTGGGAGGGGCTTCCCCCAGCAGCACAGGGGTGGGCTTCCTGGTCTGCAGGGCACAGGGGTGTAAGCCCTGGTTCCTGCCTCGCCTGCTGTTGGCTTGCTCTGGGAGCTGTGCTGGCCCCTGTGTTTCAGGGTGGGCTCAGCCCTTCTGCCGCCTGGCTCCTACAGAATGGCCCCTGCCTAGAAGGTTCTCTCCGTAGCTACCTGACCCCTCTCCGTCTACGGGCCTGTGCTTAGCCGGGCCTGCCCTGAGCACACCTGCCTCACAGGTGTGGGGACAGGTTCCAGAGTGACGTTCTGATGCTGTTCATCCAAGTGTTCCGCCCAGGCTGCCCTCAGTTTGGGCAGAACTAACCATCCATGAGAAAACGGCTGGGCTGTTTCTCTCACTCAAGTTAAAGAGCAGCATGAATGAACGGTTTAATTCTCCTGTTTATTGTTCATTAAAATATTGTCCTCGAGTCAGAAGCTTCCCAAGCAAGTAAACCAGTTCTGAGCAAGGGCTGGGACAGACTTATGAATTTACAAGTGCCAGCTCCCAACGTGGGACATGCACAGCCTGGCTCCTGGACAGCCTGGCCTCGCCCCAGCCCCCTCCTCCCAGTGGTAACTATTGAGTCCTTCACGTCCTTGAACACCTGTGTCCTGCAGGGCCCTTAAGAGGAGGGAGCTAATAGATTAGCTGCGTCCTGGTGGGGTCATAATCAGGTCCTGCTGACAACACACACCCAGATCTTATCTGCTATGCTGTGCCCTTTGCCAAGTGAGATAGCTGTTGACCCTGTGAATTCTGCCTTATCTGGGGGGTTGGGAAACTGGGCTGGAGGCCAGTGTGGAGGCCAGAAGGGCAGAGAGGGGGTCAGGAGGGTACAGAGGGGTCACTGTGGCGGTCAGGATGGTAGAGAGGGGGCCAGGAGGGCAGAGGGGGTTCAGGAGGGCAGAAGGGGTCCAGGAGGGCAGAGAGGGGGCAGGAAGGTAGTGGAGGACCAGGAGGGAAGAGATGGGGCTGGACGGCAGAGGGAGGGTTAGGAGGGCAGTGAGGGGGCCAGGAGGGCAGAGGAGGTCCAGGAAGGCAGAGAGGGGGCTGGTGAAGGGGCCAAAAGGGCAGAGATGGGCCTGGATCAGGAGGGCAGAGAGGAGCCAGGAGGGCAGGGATGACCAGGAAGCAGGGCTGTGTGGGAAGAGGCAGTAATGGGTCAGCCCCCAGGAGCTGGTGCTGCCCAGCAGCTCCTCACAGGACACAGGGCAGTGGCCCCCAGTGTCTGAGCTGGTGTGGTCGTAGCAGGTACAGATCATCCCTTGCTGTGGGTCAGTCCGCTCTGGGCCTTGCCGGGGGGGGGGGGTGGACAGCACCTTCTGGGTCAGAATGGCTCCGCTTTCATCTTTTCTCTTTGGGGTGTTTTGCTGACATTTTGCTTAAAAGGTACTAAAGGAGGAGGAGGCTAAAGATGTAATTGGAAACCACTGATCCATCACAGCTGAGGAACTTCATCTCCTTTAGTTTGGGCCGGGAGGACCTGGGGACACTGGTGTTGGGGATAGGCTGGGTCCTGAGGAGTGGGCCGAGCCCTTGTCATGGGTGTGGGCTGTGGGGACCTGCAACTGGCATCTGTGTTCCTCAGAGTCTGTCCGCAGCTGCCAGGCCCCTGGGTTTTCATGTGTGTGCAGAGGGGCCCTCCTCCCCCACATCCCTCCCACAGGAGCACCTGCCTGGGCACCTGCCAGTGCTCCTGGGCTGGGTCAGGCGCCTGGTGGAGGTGGCCTGGTGTGTTCAGGTCTGGAGGGTAGGTCAGCTCAGAGTGCAGGGCAGGGAGGAGCAGGAGGAGGCAGGGCCAGGGAACATGACTAGAGACTTGCGGCATCATCCTGGGAATTTTCGGAAGGGAGATTCGTGGTCTGCAAGCCAGGGCTGCTGGGATTGGAACCAGTAACTCGGAATGCACCTGCCCTGCCTTTGGGCAGCTCTGGCACCCTGGCCAACAATCCGTACCCCGAAGAGGGATCCTGTGGGGCAGCAGTTTATGCTGATGGAGACGCTGGGTCGAGGAGCCGTGCTCAAGCTCTGCTCTGGCCGTTGTGTGTTTCTGAACATGGGTAGCTGCGGCTTGCCTGCCGGGGCCTCAGTCTTGCCATTCGGCGACCTCTTGGGTGGTGGCCTCCATGGGCATCTTTTCGGCCACACCCGACTGTCGTTTCCGTCTCTCGTGTGTCCTCCTGCCCTGTGGGAGCCCAGCCAGGTGGCTGAGACCTTCTCTTTTCCCAGCTAGTCCTGGGGCAGCTGGTACTTGCCACCCCCCACCCACCGCTTTTGTCCATGTCCACAGTTAATTAAGTTTTAATTGGCTCATTGTTTCTTCTCAGTGCCCTGAGACATTACTTGTATCTGTTGAAGCCTGACAGTTTGCTGTTTGCAGCAAAAAAGCTGAATGAGGCTAAGGAGGATAGAGAAGAAAAAAATTGCAAAATATAAATGATTAATCGTAACGCAAGCGTCACATCTTGAGATCCTCCTGGAAGGCCTTTCTCAGGGAATACTGGTTTTTCCGGAGGTAAACAGGCGTCTGCAGCCAGCCCGTGAACAGGCTTCAGCCCTAGTCACTTGGTGAGGGGAGGCAGCCCCTCTGGAATCCCAGAGTGTGGGGCCGGGAACTAGGGAGTGGGGGTTCAGAGGATCTCACAGCTGGGGTCCTGGTTGAGTGTGCAGACTCCTGGCTGCTCTGTGGTAGGGAGGTCAGGGCTGGAGCCTGGAATGTTCACCCTGGGCAGTCCTGTTGATTCTCTATCTTAAAAACAATGTACTGTCATGGAAGAGCATAACTTATAACCATATTTACTGTTGTAGCCATTTCTTTCTTTCTTTTTTTTTTTTTTTGAGACAGAGCCTCAAGCTGTCACCCTGGATAGAGCGCTGTGGCATCACAGCTCACAGCAACCTCCAATTCCTGGGCTCAAGCGAGTCTCCTGCCTCCGCCTCCCAAGTAGCTGGGACTACAGGCGCCAGCCACAACGCCCTGCCATTTCTTGGTTGCAGCTGTCATTGTTGTTTGGTGGGCTCGGGCTGGATTCGAACCCGCCAGCTCAGGTGTACGTGGCTGGCGCTTTAGCCTGTTGAGCCACAGGCACTGAGCCTGTTGTAGCTATTTCAAAGTGTATAATTCAGCGGTGCAATTCTGTGGTGTTAATTACGTTCCTGGTGGTGTGCCCAAGTGCACAGCATCGGCGTGTCTTGCTCTGGAGTTTCTCCATCACCCACAAAGCCCTATTCCCTCCTGCCCATCTCCAGTGCCTGGAAGCCCCCGAGCTATTTCTGTCTCTGTGGATCTGACTCTTCTGGGCCTTTCCTATACAGACGCCAGACAGTGTGTGGCCTTCTGTGCCTGGGTCCTGTCACCAAGCATGGTGTTTCCAGCTCTGTCCATGTTACGGTGTGCGTCAGCATGTCCCTCCTTGTCACCACCCAGCTCTGCGCGCCACACCGTCCGTCTGTCAGTATCGGCTGCCTTCACCTTTTGTCTGTCGGGAGTGGTGCTGCTGTGACATTCATGTACCAAGTTTGTCACCTCTAAGTTCTGAACCTTGGCCCACAGCGCCCTCCCCTTCCGGAGCACAAGGGACCCTCCCTATGGAGTGAAGTCCCTGTGGGGGTTAAGCAGATGTTGCCTTGGCACCCTGGAGGCTCTTGTCAGGAGGGGCAGGGCTGGAGGTGGCCACCATGTTCCTTCCCACTCTTGGGCAGCCTGCATCCCTGTGAGGCTGGGACTGCAAGGATTAGTGTCCAGTGACCATGACGGTACTGATAATCTCTTCCGGACTCTGCTTTCAGTTCTTTTGGCTGTCACCCAGAAGGGGGATCGCGGCTCAAGGGGCGGTCATGTTTGAATGCTTTGGGGCCCACCACGCTGTGTCCGCGGCAGGGCACAGCGCTACCCTCCCCCCTCCTCACCACACTTGTTCCCTGCTTGTCTGCGGGTGGCAGCCATCCTAGTAGCTGTGAGGCGGCATCCCACCGTGGCTTTGGGTTGCATTTCCCGAGCGACTGGTGATGCTGTGCGTCCTTCCCTACGCTATTGGCCATCATCACTGGGCCAATTATCTATTCCAGTCTTTTGCCCGGCTTGTAATCAGATTTTTGTTGTTGAGTAGTAAGAGCTTTTTATACTGTGGCCATCAACCCCTCGTGACAAACGTGGTTTGCAGATGTTCTTTCCCATTCCTCTGCTGCCTGTTCACTTTGTGGATTGTTTCATCAAAGAAGTTAAGTTCAGGCTCGGCGCCTGTAGCTCAAGCGACTAAGGTACCAGCCACATACACCAGAGCTGGCAGGTTCGAGTCCAGCCTGGGCCTGCCAAACAATGACAACCGCACCCAAAAAATGGCCGGGCGTTGTGACAGGCGCCTGTAGTCCCAGCTACTTGGGAGGCGGAGGCAGGAGACTCGCCTGAGCCCAGGAGTTTGAAGTTGCTGTGAGCTGTGATGCCTCGGCACTCTATCCAGGGTGACAGCTTGAGGCTCTGCTTCAAAAAAAAAAAAAAAGAAGTTAAGTTCGACATGGCCCCATTTTTCTGTTTTTGTTTTGTCTCCTGTGCTTTGGTGGCATCTCTGAGACATCATTGCCAAGTCCAGCGTCATGAAACTTTCCTCCTGTGTTTTCTCCCAAGAGTTGTGTAGTTTTGGCCCTTAATGATTAGATGGTTGATCTACTTGAATTAATTTCTGTACACAGTGTGAGGTGCAGGTGGGTCCAGATCTGGACTTCTGCAGGTGAATACCTTTTCACCAACTTCATGTGTGGGAAAGACCATTCTTTTCCCATTGAATATGTTGACCTTAAAGTACGAAGCTGAGACAATGCAGTTTATTTGGGCTGAGGTTGAGGACAGCAGCCCAGGACACAGTCTAGCTTGTCTTTGGAGTGATCTAGGGAGCAAGAGAGAGACTCAGACTTTTAAAGGAGAAGAGGAAAAATCGGCAGAGGGGAGATGACAAAAATTGCCTGTTAGGAATTCTCACTGGCTGCAGAAGCCAGCTGGCGAGCAATTGGTTGTAGCTGGCTGAACCACAGGGTGTGACATTTGTGTCTGCTTGGTGTCAGTCACCTGGACCTGCCTAGCAAGTGGTTTTAAGAAGTGATTATTTACCATGAATGGATATATGTACACCGTGGAATATTATGCAGCCTTAAAAAAAGTTGAGACAATGCAGTTTATTTGGGCTGAGGTTGAGGACAGCGGCCCAGGACATAGTCCAGCTTGTGTTGGGAGTGATCTGGGGCACAAGAGAGAGAAAGTTTTCTTTACTTCTTTCATGTTTATGTGGATGGAGCTGGAACATATTCTTCTTAGCAAAGTATTTCAAGAATGGAAGAAAAAGTATCCAATGTACTCAGCCCTACTATGAAACCAGTTTATAGCTTTCATTTGAAAGCTATAACCCAATTATAGCTCAGGAAGAAGGGGAAAGAGGAGAGGGTGGGGAGGGGAAGGGGAGGATGGGTGGAGGGAGGGGAATTGGTGAGACCAGACCTACGGTGAATCTTACAAGGGTACATGTTAAATTTACTAAGTGTAGAGTATAAATGTCTGAACACAATAACTAAGAAAATGCAGTGAAGGCTGTTAACCAGTTTGATGAAAATATTTCAAATATAAAACCAGCACATTGTACCCTAAGATTGCATTAATGTACACAGCTATGATTTAATTAAAAAAAAAAAAAGATGAGTATTTATTTGGGGGGGAGAGAGTTATTAAATTTTAAATGCCTTTCCAGACCCAATAATTTAAGAGGCTCACATTCCTCAGATGTGAGGTTTTTTCCTTTCTTAAATGGTTCTGGCACCTTTGCAGAAATGACCCAGCCATGGAGGTGAGGACAGGTGCCCAGAGGGGCAGCCCTTTCAGCTGGAAGGGAATGTTCACCAAGTGGCCAGACCAGCTGGTTCACCGCTAGGTCTGCCCCGTCGGCCCAGCTTTCCTCTGCCCCTCCTTGCCCTGTGCTGTCCCTGCCAGGCCCCTGGTCCACTGGGCACACCTGCCCCCCATGAGTGTTAGGCCCCTTCCTCAGATGTGTGAAGCCGGGCAGGTAGACACTGTGGGGTCACAGCTATGACAAAGCCAGGGAAAGGGCCCTTCTGCAGGTGGCAGTTCCTCCTCTGGCCCTGCCAGGCAGAGCAGGGGTGTGGGCTGCAGCCCTGCTTTCTCCCAGGAATCGGGGAGAAGCTTCTGGCTGCTGCAGGGTGAACATGAGCACAAGGCGGGCTCCTGCAGCCCATTCCATCTGGTTCCTCTGCGGCAGCCAGGTACACCTGCAGCCATCACGAGCCTGCACTCCTGCCACACAGGGTCACCACTCTGCATCGGCAGAGTTGGAACACCCTCACAGCAGTCCTTGCGCTGCGTCTCTGTGAAGGATAAAGGTCTCTGCAGATGGTTCTGCCAAGACTTCCCGTACCTGCTCAGGCCCAGGGCATCCGGTGACCTCACCACAGAGCCAGGCACAGCGGAGGAGCTCGAGGGAGCACCCTGAGGCCAGCTTTGAGTTAGGCCCTTCCTCACGGTGGCCTCCTGGGAGGCTGAGGGCTCCCAGAGGAGATTGGGGTCTGGGAGGGCCAGAAGGTAGAGCAGCTTCTCTAGGGAGGGCACTGGTGGGTGCTGGCGGGTGGGATGGGGTGACATCTGTTGGGAGCGTGCTGATTTTACGGACCAGAAAGCCTAGCTGGGGAGGTGGAGTCAGTCCTGGTCACACTGGTGGGGACTGGACCTTTTTTAGACCTGGCTTGGGCTCTGTCTCAGCTCAATACAGCCTTGTGACCACAGCACTTGTTCCAGGTCCTTCCCTAGAATGAGGTGCTGTGATCCTGGGCCCTGGCAACACACCCCGCTGCGGCCCCTGCTGCCTCCTCATCTGAGGTGGTTCTCATCCTGACCGTGTGCTGGTTCCCAGTGGGGGTCCCTCTGCCATCTTGGGTGCCAGCAGGTGCGGGGATGGGGAGCACCATTGGTCCCCTCTTCGACCTGAGGGAAGGGCTCTAGGGAGTTTAATACTTGCCGGGAGGGGCTGAGCTGAGAGTGGTGTGACGAGTGGGGCTATTGGAGCACATGGTCAGGGGAAGGGGCCCATGCTGCGTCTGGGCTCGTGACCAGGAGGCCGGGTGTCTTAGAGACATGTTCTTCTAGACATTTTCATTCAACAGGGATAGCGTCGTGAGAGGAGTGACGCCAGGCCCCTCCTCATGTGGAGCTGCTGCCTGGCTGGGGGACTTGCCCCTGAGTGTCTGCGATGGGAGGCCGAGGCTGAGTCTTTCGGGGAATGTGCTGAGTGAGCACCTCAGCTTTGTCCCCTCCAAGGACCCTTTGAGTCCCTTCCCCCTTCTTTTAGGGCTACACATTTGCAAAGATTACACATACTCACCCAACCACATTTATTAAGTAATTAGTTCTCTCATTTTTTAATTAATCAAAGACTAATTATGACTTATATCTCCAGTCAGAGTTTCTGATCCACAGCCAATGGTGGCGCCCCTGGAGAGGGCACACAAGGCCAGCCAGGGGACAGGTGCACAGTGAGGCGGGAGTTAGGCTTTTGGGTATGTTGGGGGTACTTGGAGACTCCACGGATGATGGCCTTCAGGGCCCCTAGTTTGGCCCCTTTCCCTAGCGAAGGCACAGCCCTGGGCAGGAGGTAGCCACAGCAGTGCAGGGGCAGGCAGCACCCCAACCAATCCAGGGCTTCTCTGTTCTGTGGGGCTGCTGGGCAGGTGGGGCCTGATCCTGTCCTGGAAGGCTTCACCTAGGCTTTAAGGGCAGGGCAACTGGAGATCGTGGTGCCTGGGCCTCCCAGGCCAGCTGGGCAGGTGGTGGGGCACTGGCACTTCTGCCCAGTGACCAGGGTCTTTCCTACACTGACTGACCCAGCGGTGTGGTTTCAGGCTAGTCCAGCACCTGCCTCCTCCTCTGTGAAGCCACCTTAGGTTGCTCCAGCCTGTCCGGAATGGCAGAAAGAACTCCCGTCCTTGTGCCAGCAGGACATGGGGACCTGGCCAGGGCCAGGCCAGCTTTGTATGCTGGAGGCAAAGCCTGGGCACTCTTCTCTGGCCCATGGCGTCAGCTCTGGGCCTTTCTGGGGCCAGCCTGAGTGAGGCTCTTGGCTCTGCCCCTGGGGGAGCTCACTGACCCACGGAGTGCAAGGTGTGTGTCTGTGAGGCTGCAAATACAGCCCTGGGAGTGGGTGCACAATTGCTCCCTTGAGTGGCGTGGCTGATGCCAGCCTTTGTTCTCTGGCACAGGGCTTGATGCAGAAAATGTGTTGCTGACTGACACTGACCAGGGCTTGGGCAGAGCCAGGCTAAGGACCATGGAGGCCTCCCAGGGTCTGGAGGGACAGGAGGGTTGGGCAGCGGGCGTGGTGTGGCTTTCCCCGCCTCTCCACGAAGGCATGCCAGGAGGGAGCGGTATAGTTTGTTTTGCTCCCGGAGACAGATCTTGGCCTCTGTCTGGCACCAGGGCTGTGCTTTTCCGGCCTGCATTCCTCTCTGATCTGAGACTGAAATACTTTAGCTGGTGGCAAAAAGTGGCTGTGCACCCTTTCCTCCCCCAGGATGGGGGAATGTTCAAGACAAATCCAGTGTCCTAGCATTTTCCTTCACTGAATGGGCAACCCTTGACCTGTGGCTTAGAAAGTCAGGGAGACTGGCCAGCTGCTCGGCCACTGGGGCCAGCCAAGTCTTGGGGCCCTAGCACCCCCACCAGGTCTGTGCTGGCCTGGTGGGTCCTGAGAGGCCTGCAGCTCTTGGGACCTGATTTTGGAGTCTGCGGCCCTCTGTGGGCAGGGCCCTGGGAGTCTTTATATTCAGCAGCCTTCACCTGCCCATTACTACTGGTACTGCAGGGTTGCTGTGAGAACTGAGGTGAGGGTGCCCCAGTGCCAGCCTGGTGGAAGATTCCAGAACAGTACACAGTCGTGGTTTTACCCGTGAGTGGGAGCACTAAAAATGTCAAGACATAGGAGGGAGGGAGATCCGCGAGGGGGCTGTGGGCAGAGCCAACTTGGAAACCAATGGGTCAGAGTAAGGCTGGCAGAGGGGCAGCACTGTACCGGGGGAGGCCGTGGGCCCCGGGGCTTGAGACTTGGGTCTCAGAAGGGCTGGGACTTGAGATCTGCCCCTGTGTTTATAACGTGTCTGACCTTGCAGGCCTCAGTATTTCTACCTGCAGAATGGGCGCAGCAATGATGCCAGCCTCGTGATGTTGTGAGGCAGAAGTGAAGTGGGCCAGAAGGGACCCAGTGCTGTCCTGGCACTGGAGAAGCCTGAAATTCTAGGCCGACTTTCACGGCAACTGCCACGGAGGAGGTCACACTGCTTTTCAAGGATCCTTGCCTGGGTTTATAAATGTTTCCTGGGATGGTGGCAGCCAGGGTGGCTGTCAGGCATGGCTCAGGATCGATGTGTAGAAAGGGCAGACGGGAGGGACTGAGCATGGTCTGGCCTTCTGCGCCCCATATGTTTCTTTCTGTGGCTGACACCAGCTGAGCCGGGTGCACCGACTCCTCTTTACCATTTCCAGTGGTTTCCCTATTAATTTAACTGGAGGAAATCACCCCGAGATGCCTTTCACGTGGAAAGAGAGAGATGTCCTAAAACTGTAGGCATATCATTAAGAAAAGCAAATTAAATCATGTGTAATGGTGTTAGAGTCTCGAGCACTTTGCAAAATGGAGTTGGTGAAGCAAGGAAATGAGAAATTGCTGACATCCTTGGCAGGGAGGTTTGGAAGGAGAATCTAGGAAAGGTGCTTGTGGAGGTGACGGGTTGGTGGAGGTGGTGGGGCCAGTGTCGTGTGCTGGGAGGGCAGGGCCCACGTGGGGAGCCGGAAGGGCGGGACGGGCATCATGGGCCCGTGGGACTGGGCTGGGTCTCTGGGGCTCAGCCCAGTGGGTCAGGGCAGCTCGATGGAGCCCAGTGCTTCACAGCGTCGTGTAAGTTCTCTCCTCTCCTGGTTTCTCTCAGGTTGGTCCTTTTCTGTCCCCAGGATTCTCTCTTCAGCATCTTTCTGGTTCTGTGCTTGGAGGTCAAGACCCAGTATCAGACAGAACCAACTCAGTTCTTTAACCAGCTGCCCAGTCGAGGTGGATGGCTGTGCTGCCTCAGTTTCCCCATCAGCAGAAGGGAAGTGACACCCACTTCAGGTGGGCTCCGAGAGCGAGGCCTAGAGGCCCAGCCGGTCAGCTCAGTGGAGATAAATGTGGCCTTCGGTGCTGTGTTCACATTTTCAGTGGGATAAGGATTTTGTTTTTGAGCTGCTAATGGTATTTTGGAGATTATACGTCTTTGCAGCTCACGAAAAATGATAGCGCTATCTCTCAAACATAAAAAAGCCCTTCTAGCAAAATAAATAAATAAATAAATAAATGAGTTTTCTGTATGTCTCATAGTGAGTTCCCAGATCTCTTATAAGTCATAAAAAATATTCAACTCGACATTGCACCATTAAAGAATCATTCCTTTGGCTTAGGAGTTTGTCCCTGACGATGCAGGTAATTCATTAGGCTTATCATTTACATCCCAGTGCAGAGTCTCCTTATCTATCTGATCAGGACAGATAAAGAACTTGGGCATGTCAAGGGGTTGGTGGGGTTGGGAACTCCTTATGGAGGAGACGCAGAGTGCAGGTCATTTAAGAGCTGAGAAATTCAGGCCCCTGTGGGGAGAGATGGTCTTGGGGCCTGTTGGGTGGGTTTCGGTGGAAGGCCTTGCCCAGGGTGGGATTTCAGGGCACGGTGGCAGCCCCATCCTTCTTATTAATCTTTGCTGAGTATTTACAAAGCTCTGGCTTCTTGTACGCTCTTTTAATCCCATATTTGATGGGCGAGGGTGTCAAGGCTGGGAGAGTCCAGGTCACATAGCCAGAGCCATGGTCAGGACCTCAGTGCCCAGGCTGTGTCCTGTCTGCATCTTCCTTTCCACCCCTTGGCCCAACTTGTTCCAGGGTCTGCATACAGAACATACTTAATACGTGCTTTTGCAATGACCGGAACCATCCAAGGTGTGCTTCGCAGGGCACGGACAACGTGGTAGCCGGTCCAGGAGGCAGCTGTAGTCTGAGAGCAGGGCCCATGCTATCATGTGGAGTCAGATCCTGGCAGCGGCCTCTATTCCCTCCAGCTCAGCTTCTGGAATCGCAGGGAGGCTCTCCCTGTCCTTCTCTGTCCCTCTTCCCTCTTTTGTACTCCGCCCAGCTCATGTACTCCAAGTCCTCAAAACGCCAAACTCCCTGGTGACAGTCACCCACTCCCCAGGGTGACCCTGTTGGCATCTTGAATCACTGGCTCTGGGGCCTCAATCAGACGCTTTTGTTTGTTCTGGGTCGTTGGCTAGCATGGCTACCGTGGGGCTTTGTCAGCGCCCACCGCTCTCCCTTTCTACAAAGAGGGCTTTGTCCCGGGACGAACGTCCCAGATGAATCACCGTCAAGGTGTTCTGCACCAGGCTTGCGCTCGGGCTGGCCCTTCATCTTGCTCCTTTTTTACATCTTATGTGAGCCAGACCAAGCCCAGCTCCGAATTGCCTCTCGGCCGCCTCTGAGGAGCAGTGGCCAGTCAGCGGCTTAGGCGTGGAGGGCCACATCCAACAAAGACCCCTGCTTCCCTCCATTCTTCCCATGGAGATGGCTGTGGCTTGTAGCCTGGAAGGGAGGGGGTGTGTGTGGGTGTGTGTGCACGAGTGTGCCTGCACTGTGCGTGTCAGCTTTGCATCCTCAGTTTTTCCAGGGGCTTCTCCATGGAGCGAGGGGCTCAGGGTAGGCTCCTGTTCTTAGGGTGCTTCGTAGAGCCAGCGGAGGCCCCTCCTTGGGAGAAATTCAGATGGATGTTGGTAGCTGTGGCTGTGGAATGGGGATGGCGGCAGCAGGGAATAGGTGAAATCGGTAATTAAACCACCTGGTCGCAAAGACGGAGGGATGGTGCTGTGGCCCCGACTGTGGCTTCCATCTGTGGGCGCTCCCCTTGTTTCCCCATGGGGAGCAGGCCCTGGTGTCACCAGAGCCAACGAGGGCTACAGCAGGGTCTTAAGAAACCGTGAGCTTCCCTGAGCCAGGAACAGTGGGAGACTAAGAGAGAGGTGAGTTTGGGGCTCCTCCGGCCAAGCCCTCATTTAAAAATACGATTCCTCCACACAGCCCTGTGTCCCCATGCCTGCTGTGCCTTCCACCCTTGAAGGATGTTCCCGCTCGGCTAGAGTCACCTTCAGCTGCTCCACAGCCTGAACCCCCTTCTCCACTTTGTTGGACGACAGAGATCAAGACATGAGTGCCGACCCCAGCCACCCTGGCTGCCTTTGGTGGTGGAATACACAAGGCATTAAATTTATTGTTTTACCATCTTTAACGTGTACAATTCCGTGGCATTTTATATACTCAGGGTTAGGCAACCATCACCACTATCAGGTTCTAGAAATTTTTTATGACCCACAAAGGAAACCCTATACCCCTCGGCAGCCCTTTCTGTCCCCCAGGTCTTGGGAACCACCAGTCCGCCTTCTGACCCTGTGGCTTTGCCTCTTCTGGACATTTCGTATGAATAGAGTCATTCAATACGCCGTTTCTGTGTCTGGCTTCTTCCTCCAGCGTGGTGTGCTCCGGGCTCACCCCATTGTGGTGTGTGGGGTGCCTCACTCCTTCCTGTGGCCGAGCAGCGCTCTGTGCCGGCAGGCACGTTCTGTTTGTCCATCATCAGCTGTGGACGTTCGGGGCGTACACACCTTTCAGTTACAGGGAATGACGATGCTGTGCGCATTTGTTTACAGGTATCTGTTTCAACACGGTTCCTGTTCTTTTGGGTACATACTGAGGAGCGGAATTGCTGGGCTGTGTGGTGATTCTGTGTCTACCTTGGTGGGCACTGGCCCCTTTCTAAAGCTTGCCCTTCCCCTTGTGAGACATCTCTGTACGAAAGCTCCACTCTGGCTCCATATGTCTATCCAGGTCCCCTCCTGGGGTTTCGGGTTGGGTGTTTTTGCTAAGCTGTGGTCCTCTTTGGCTGGGTGTTGATTTCTGTTTCAGCTGCCGTTTGGGCAGGGACCTTTGTACCTTTGTTTGGGATTGAACAGAAAGCCCTCACGGGTCTGCAGGAAGGAGAGCTCCTCCCATCCCAGGCTTCTACTAGGTGCTCCCTCCCCTTGTTTCTCTCTCACCCACCTGCTCTCCCGACATGTCACCGTGGCCACCCCAGGCGCAGTATCTGATCCCAGTTCTCACCGACTGTCCTGCTGGCCTTGTGGCTCAGGTGCCGGGTGAAGAGTCTGAGATCCCCATGGGAGCTTCTGTCTCAAGCACAGGGACCCAGCCCCAGTGCCTGTCCCACTATTCGTAGTCACTGAAATGTTGGAACTTGGGCTCTTCTGTCGCTGGGTGGGTATTTGGGTAGCCCCAGGCAGAGTGTCGGTGTCTGGAGAGGGAATGGGCAGAGGCTCCTCACCCAAAAGGCCAAGTTTTTCTTGGAGCTGAGCCTGGGTGGTGTGAGTCAGGCCTGACCTTACAGGGACACTGTCCACCTCCCAAATCCTGTGTGGACTTTAGTGGTGCAGGTGGACTTTCCTCCTTAAAGTCACCAAGAGTAGTGCAGGCCCTGAGTCTGGTGAGCAGAAGCTCCGTGTGGGATGAGTGTCACTAGCTTGCAGGATGGCTCTGTTTTTAGAGGAACTAAATGTGCTCATTAGCTTTAATGCAGAAATAAAAGGAAGTCCAATATTTAGCCACAGTGACTGCAGTCCCCGAAGGAGGCAGCATTTATGGCTCTCCTTGGAGTGCTGTCCACGCACATGGAGCTGAGAACACAGCCCCGTGCACTTTGCCTTCTCTTGTTGAGGTGGACAAGGGTTAAAACAACACAGACTAAAGTGCAAAGTCCTCCCTGCGTGTCCCCACCACCCCTGTCTGCAGTGTCCATGCTCAGGCCTAGCTCCGCTGGAGTATTCGGGACTTTGTGTCCCAAAATGTAAAGTGCCACCCCACACTGGTCTCCGCCTCAGCCTGCAGGAGTGCTGGGATCACAGGCAAGGGCTGCTGCGCCTGGCCTGGACGTCCTCTAATGTACTCTTGGCTGCTCTTGCCAGACAGCTCTAGTTCCACTTCTTTGCCCAATATTCTGGCAGTGTGACTTTGGGGAGGTGATTCACGGGAACCTCGGTCAGTGCAAGGTGGGTGAGGGAGCCCATGGCACAGTGCTTCTTTCAGTCCTGTGTCTTCAACTGGAAGCCCTGAAATTATAAGCTGCATCAATTAGGATACACTTGACTCCTTAAAACAAAAACCTAAAATAGCATTAGCCTAAACTCATAAGGGTTTATTCTCTCCTGGAAGCCCAAAGGGAAACAGCCCTGTGCAGGTGCTACAGTACTGTGGTCTCAGGGACCCAGGTATTTCCCATCTTTTTTCTCTGCCTCTTCAGCACTGGCTTCTATCTTCATGCTCATGGTCCAGAATCGTTGCAAGTGCTCCAGCCATCACATCTCTGGTCCAGGTAATAGGGAGTGTTAGACTGGGGAGGAAGCTGACTTTTAGAAACTCCACTTGCCGTTATACTTCTTCTTTATTGGTCATAGTCACAACCTTATATAGATTATGTCACTTGTCACGGGCCTTCTGGCATGGCAGTGCTGTTGGTGAGGATGGAGGATGGGAGTCCACAAACCCTATTGTTGCCCTGAAGGCAGCAAAGTGTAGGTGGGAGAGTGCATGTGTAAAGTCCTCCCTGTCGGTGCACATAAAGAATTTGAAATTAGGCTCGGTGCCTGTGGCTCAACGGGCTAAGGCACCAGTCACGTACACCTGAGCTGGCGGGTTCGAATCCAGCCTAGGCCCGCCAAACAACAATGACAGCTGCAACCAAAAAATGGCCAGGCGTTGTGGTGGGCGCCTGTGGTCCCAGCTACTTGGGAGGTGGAGGCAGGAGACTCGTTTGAGCCCAGGAATTGGAGGTTGCTGTGAGCTGTGATGCCACATCACTGTATCCAGGGTGACAGCTTGAGGCTCTGTCTCAAAAAAAAAAAAAACCCTCAAGAATTTGAAGTTAGTACCTATTTGGGTTCAAGAGTGCTTGTTTATAAGCAGAAATTCCACGTACAGGTGCATTGTCAAAGCAGGGCTGAGGAAGGTCAGGGCTGAGTGCTTTCGGCCCTATGCACCTGTGTGTCTTTCACCTTCTGCAGGGCAGTGTTTGGGCTGCAACTCTGGCTGTGCATTGTACGGGGCAGTGGAAGGTGGCCCAGCCTGACTGGGTTTGCAGACAGTGTGTCCCTCCACCCTTGCTGGGGTTGTGAGCACAGATTTGTGCTGGGTGCTGTCTCAGCACTGCTGTGTGCCTCTGGGTGGTGGACCTAGAACTAGATGGTGTCTGCCAGATCCAGGCCCTGTTTGCAGCAGTGGCTGGCCTGCCCTGGTTGTTCTGTATGTAGATAAGGGAGCTGACAGAGCTTGTCATGGTCAGCAGTGGAGGGACTAAGCGGTGAGCCCTGCTGGGCTCGAGGGCTTGGACTCAGCTATAAGAGATGTCCAGGTGGGGGACCCGGGGAGGCGGCCCCCCTACTCCCAGGAAGGCACATGAGGCATAAAAGCCCTACTTGGGAGTCCAGACTTGAGTCTGCTGGAGATGGCCTCTCAGGGTGACTTGAAACAGTTTCATAAAGGGCCATCAACCAGTCATCACTGTTGGGGCAGTGGCTACAGGGGTCTGGGCCATGCTTGGGAGTCGTGTAACTCGGAGTTAATTTTTTCTTGAGTAGGATTCTCACCAGATCACACCATTCTCATCCATTCCCTGGATGGCAGGTCTGAGCATCTGCACTGGGTCCCGGAGATGGAACTCCTCTGTGGCCTTGTGGGCTGACGGTGCCCCTGGCCTTGGCCACCTTGGTGGGCCCTGCATGGTGATTTTGGAGCTCTAGGGGCTTTACCCGTGGGGCCTGCTCCTGCTACAGGGTTGGGAAGTGTGTCTGCCCAGAGCAAGGAAGTGTTGGAAGGGCCCCTACCTTTTCCTTAGGGGCCTTAGGCCCCCTGAAAGCTGCGGCCTTGTGTCCTGAGCCTTCCTGCACCAGTAGGTGCAAGGATTGCCAAGGAAGCTTGGTTTTGGCACATGGCTGTCCTGGACGTGGAGGCGTCACACGTCCAGGACAGCCATGTTTGCTGCTTCTGCTGCGATATTCACATGGACGCCTGGAGCAGAGACTGAGTGTGTCCTGCCCTTGGGGAAACTCAGTGGGAGCAGACAGTGGTGACCCAGGGACCGTGACCCACGATGTGCTGAGTGGCCCGTGCTTGAGTTCCAGACAGTTCCATGAGGACTAGGATGGCCTGTGGTGGACATGGGTGGACATAGGTGGGGGTGATCTTCATGTGGTCTTGGAGGTATCAGGGAGCTGAGGGTCGGAGAGGTGAAGGGAAGCTTCTGGGGGGCAGGGGGGTTCCTGGCAGAGTCCTGCAGGGCAGAGGTGTTGACTGAGAAAGGACCAAGTGCCCACGGCCTCACCAAGGGAGTTTCCACTTGGGATATGGCAGCCCTGGGAGCTAAGCCTCCCTTTTTTTTCTTCTTTGAGACAGAGTCTCGCTTTGTCACCCTAGGTAGAGTGCTATGGCATTGTAGCTCACAGCAACCTCAAACTCTTCGGGCTCAAGTGATCCTCCTGCCTCAGCTAACTGAGTAGCTGGGACTACAGGTGTCTGCCACAATGCCTGGCTATTAGAGACAGGGTCTCACTCTTGCTAAGGTTGGGCTCAGACTCCTGAGCTCAAGCAATCCACCTGCCTTGGCCTCCCAGAGTGCTGGGATTATAGGTGTGAGCCGCCTCGCCTGGCCAGAGCCTCCGGTTTTTCTTTTCCTTTTCCTCCTGTGGGCCCAGGCTCACCCCCTTCCTGTCCATCTCCTGGACCCTGAGCAGCTGCGAGGAAGGACGATTGTGCTGAGAAGAGGAGGGCCACCCCTCACCTCCGCCTCTCCTGCTCTCTGAGGAGCAGTGAAGAAAGGGGTGGGCAGGGAGGTGGCTCCCAGGCCCACCCTGCTGCGCCAGCCGTGCTCTGGCCTGTGCTCCGCAGTTGGGACTGCCCGTGACTGTCACTCTCTTTGTTACTTTCAGTCTGGCTGTTTCAAAACTCATTAGGCTTGGCATTTATTTACAAAGGCTGGCACAGCCTGAGCCGAGTGGAGAAGGAGAATTGATTTACGAGGATGGCGCTGGGATCTAGGAAATGTCAGCGTCCCCCTCCAGAGTCTATAAATCAGTTTTGATTCCAGCGAGGCCTTCTCCCATATTCCCTGAGCTCACAGAGCCCACCCTCCCACTTCGGTGAGCTGGGAGTTAGTTGGCTGGTGAATTAGGAGTCTCCCGGCTTTGCTGGTTGGAAGGCCTCTCCCCGTTCCACCTGTGACCTGTCCAGGTCAGCAGGCATGAGGCCGAGAGGTGCCTTCAGGTCTGTGCACAGGGGACAGTGCACGGCCAGGCCAAGCCCGGGTTTGGAGCAGGGTGTGTGTGGTGGTGGGAGGGGGCTGCACTCCTGCTGCCCTGGGGGAGGAGTGGTGATCTTCAAGGGTGGCCTGGGAGGCTCAGAGGCCAGTGGTTGGGCTTCTTGTCCTGGGCCTTTGGGATGTGATTTTCTGCAAGAGAGTGAGGAGTGTTGGACGTTCTGTGGCCCGTATGGTTTTTGGGCCGCTCTCGATTGTGGGAGACACGTGGACACCTGGATGGCCAGCATGGCTTGAGATGGGCTGGAGCAGGGCACCATGTCCTTGCTCAGAGGGGACTCGCCAGGCCCTGATGGCAGGTATGAGATCCTCACTCCTACTGGCCTCTGTGTCTGTCGGCTGCAGGTGGCGGGGGGTCTGGGTGTGGTGCTGGTTAACCTGGGACTCCTACATGGGGGGCGAGGCCGGGACCCAGAGCCTGGGCTCTGTAGGGACCCCACTGCCCTAGCCCCCTAAGGTTGGTGGATTTTGTGTCCGTGGTTTTGACTCGTGACCTGTGCTGGACTCTGCAACTTGAGGTCGTGGGTGACCTAGAGTCCTGTACACAGAGGGAGTAGGGTGGGTTCAGTGCCTGGGCCTTGGAGGGCACATCACAGCTCTCCAGCCAAGGTCCTACCCGTGTTCTGTGGGTCTGGTTTCCTGCATGGCTGATCCGGCACCGTGGCTACCACGCGTTCCTGCCAGGAGCAGAGGCCTGATGCTCCCTGTGTGGCAGGGGCTGGAGTCGGTGCAGGGGCAGGTAGGCACCTCCTATCTCTACACGCAGCCACGTGCTTTCAGCACTCCATCATGGGCAGAGGATGCAAGCAGGGTGAGGTTGGTGTGTGGCGGTTTGTAGGACCTGAAGTCCTCACGGAACCTCTGGCATGGAGGGGCCTGCACTGTGGGTTTCGGGGCACACACCTCCGTGGAGTTTGTTGGCACCTCCAGACTTACGCTTTTGGAGACCCAGCTTGAGCAGCCCACTGCAGAGGTGGCCGGTGGTCCTAGGCTGTCCCTGGAGCGGCATGGGGTCCTGAAGGTCAGTCTAGTGTCTCTGTCACTGCTTCGGAGGGGGTGGGGAGGTGGGGAGGTGGGAAGAGCCATGGTAAGTGGCCAGGCCCAGGTGGGCTATACCTGGGCTGAGGGGATGGGCGTGTTGGGCCCAGGAGGGCCTTGTGTCCTCAGGGGCCCCAACCACACACAGAGCCGCCATCCTTATCATGGTGCTGCTGCCTTCGGGGCTGGGGGCCTGCTGGGAGATCCTGCAGGGAGCAGCTGGCCCAGCAGAAGCCTTGGTCTGTGGTGTTGGCCTGTGGCCCAGGCCACGTGTGCCCCAGGCCACGTGTGCCCCGTCCCACACCCCTTCACACACCTGCCACTTCGGCCTCTGTGAGAGACCCCACATGGGACTATTCACCATAGTGGTGAATGGGGCTGAGCGCACCCTCGTTTCCTGTAATGTTTTGAGGTACCTCAAATGTAGAGAGTTTCAGAATCCTGAGGCCCAGAGAGGGCCTCCTTCCACACCCTAGTGCCTGGGGGGCTCCCGGGGAGGTGTGGTTCACGGGGTCCTTCTCAGTAACTGACTCAGGAGCTTTTATGGTCAGGGACACAGAGGGGCTCTGTGGGCGGATGAGAGCCCTGGACTTAGTCCAGGCTTCCTTCGCCCTATGTGGGACAGGGCATTTACCTCCTTGGATCTGCCTGGCCTTGGACTACAGCTGTGTGCCCTGAGGCAGGTAAGGGAGCCTGCCTGTGTCCTTCCCTGGAAGGGCAGTGACCATGTCCCTCCTCTACGGGGGACGGCGACAGTGTGGTGCAGGGAAGCAGAGACAGAGTTTCCTGGAATGGATGCCACACATGGCCAGACCTTGGGGGTGGACTGCAGTGGCGGGTAGGGAGGAGAGCATTCTGGGAATTAGGACCTGCTACGGGCAGCAGGTCTGCGGCCTGACTCCAGCGGGAGGGTTGCGCTGCGTGCTGGGGATGGCTGTGCTCTGGGCTCCTGTGCATTGTGTGGCGGCTTCCTGCAAGTGCATTTGCTGCCTCCGGCACGGGTGCTGATTGAATACCGAGCCAGATCTGGGAGTGATTGCAGGTGCTTCCTGGTTTGAATTTCATAGGACCCCCGAGGACACGAACTCAGAAAATGAGGCATTGATCTTGCTTTTATTGGTACATTAGAGGCGTTGAGGTTTTGAAAGGGAAGACTTGGGATTGTTCTCTGCCTTTTTAAGGCCTTAGAGTATCTAGAGAAAGCATTTGCTCTGTAGCTCTCCAGGGGGGTTACTCAGAAGAACAAAGCAGTGAGGGGCTGAACTCTGCTGTTAGGATGTGGCCCCACAGGAGAGCCCGGCACTGGGGTGGGGCCGGGCATGGGCTGGGGCACCTGTCGCTTGTTTGTATAATGACTTGGGGCACAGAACATAGCCAGGGAGGAAGAGGTGTCGCATACAAGGTGATTCCACCTTTTTCTCAATAAGAGGATTTTAAGTTTCTTGGTCAACATGATTTTATAAGCTTTTGGGAATAGACGAAACGGTCTAATATTAACTTAAATGCAGTATTTAATTTGCTAATTGATTTACATCTTTAAAAACACCTTATACAAACAGCGTATTCCCGAGTCATAGCTCCTTTCCGCCCGTAGTTTGTGAAGTGTGTTTCTTCCCTCTTCTGTGGCCTTCAAGCCCAGGGTCTCGGTTCCCCAGCCGGGGGGATGCCCACCGTGGGTTTTCCTCGTCCACCTTTTCAAAGGCATTTTTTTTTTCAGCCGTCCACACCTGTGAAGTGTGACCCTTAGGAGCAGGAGTGGCTCTGTGCTAAATGAATGCTCAAGTCCATTGAGTGACCTCCGTGAGCCTCCAGGCCCAGCACTGGCTGAGACTCGGTCCTGGACTCCTGGAAAGGATTTGTGATCAAGTCGCCCATGTTTTCTGAGAGGTGTGGTTAAAACCTCTCCTGCTATGCAGGCGTGTGTGACAATTGTCTCGGGATTATCGGTTCAACATTGTCCTTTGAGCCCAACTTGGGGTTCTGGGGCCCAGGTGGCTCTGGAAGGCCCTCAGGGAGAGGGAGTGGATCCCACCAGGGTGGGCACAGGGGCCTGAGCTGGGAGCACCCCCGGCTGGGGCTAGAGGAAGGGGCCTGAGGATGGAGTGGGGGTAAGGGCAGGCTGGGGGAACCTGGTTTGTGGGGGGAAGGGTGGGCTGGGGGAACTCTGGTTTAGCATTGACCCTGGTACTGATGCCCCAAGTGTGCTGTGTCCAGCCTGCTGTGTGGGCCTGTGCTGATCCAGTGTCCTGTCATCTGGTGTGTCCCAGAAATATAGGGGCCTGCCCCTGCACTGCCAGCATCTTGGCTCCCCAGATGTCCCTCACACAGATGCGAGATATTCCATAGAGTCTGTGGGGCTGCTGGGACAAAGGACCTTAAATCCGATGCTTAAACAACTGAGATTCATTGTCCACGGGCCTGGAGGTGGCCCCGGGCTCCTTCTGGGGCCCTCAGGGGGCTCTGACCCGGGCTCACCTGGGTCTGTGTCCCTCTGTGCGTGTCTGTCTCTGTGTCGAGACTTCCCCTGTTCACAAGGTTGTGTCAGATTAGGGCCTGTCCCTCACCTCTGCCTGATTGCTCCGGAAGACCCTGGGGTCCTGTGGTCGGCACTCTTTTCTGGGGGAACACAGTTCAACCCTCTCCCCTTTTCATTCTGTGAAGTTGCTTGTCTCCCTCTCACCTCTCTGGGGAGCTGCATTCGTGGCCTTCTGCCCACAAACACTGGAGTCCAGCAACCTCGGGCCCAGATGTTGCAGCAGGTTTGGGGGTGAGCAGTTTGTCTGCTGGAGCTCAGGGAAAACAGAGACATCTCAGGAACGCTTCCCCAAGCAAGTGCTTCCAGTGTCCTGAGACCAAATGTGCTAGCCCCACGGCCGCAGGTGTGTGTGAACAGGAGAGGTTTGGTCGAATTCAGACAGGGCTGCACCCTCACGGTGCCTGCGTGCCCACTGCTGAGGCCCTGGGCCTGTGTGGTTTCTGTCCCATTGTGCAGATGAGGAAACTGTGGCTTGGGGAGGTCGAGTTGGCTGTGCCAGCCTTGAGTCCGGTCTCCCTGGGTCCTGCCCAGAGGGTGGGGTTGAGAGTGTTCTGGTCTGATTCATAGGTAGCTGCACCTCTGAGTGGTCGGCAAAGTGGCCTGAGGTTATGACCACTGAAGTGTGGTGGAGACATGTGGGAGGGATACAGGTCTGTGCGCCAAGCCCCTCGGAGGGCAATGCCACACTGCCCCGATCATGGACACTAAGAGGTGGACGCTGGCCTGTTGAAGGAATGATGGAGAAAAATCCCAGGACGGCTTAGCGCAGATGGACTCAGGCAGAGTTGCCAGGCACTAGGTGTTTGGTGTGGTGCTGGAGGGGCAGGGGGAGCCCCCCAGGGCAGCTCCAGTGCCTGTGCAGCTCCAGGCCTGCCTCCTGATGTGGTCTCCTGGGTGAGAAGGTCGCTGGACTTTACGGGGCAGTTGGGGAAGCTTTTAGGCCCCTACTGCAAGGCCCGAGCTGGTCAGGTGACTTTAGAGCTGCCTTGGGTCAGCCAGATGGGGTAAGACAGAGAACAGACCCTGCCTCCTCTCCAAAAGCATCTTTAATCTGCCTCAGTGTCCCTTTGCCAAAGGTCAGGGAGGATATGACCTGCTGTGACCTTCAGGCGAGAAGTGTGTCAGCCAGGCCTGTTAGGTCACAAATGCCCCCTGCAGGGACCCTACTGGGACTACTAGGCATCAGGAGTGGCTCTTTTCCATGGCATGTACCTAAAACTGGGCTGTGGTATTACATATCTGTTGAGTGGGCTTAAAAGTGTCTGGTGTTTTGGCAAGACTGCTGGACATGGCTTCTGGCTCTCTGACCACTCCACTGGCTCCTGGTGGCACCAGGTTAATCCCTGGCCACCCTGCCTCAGTTTCCTCCTCCATGCTTGGGGGCCCTGGTCCCTCCAGGCCATGGGGCACCCGGCAAAGTGCTCTGGAAGAGCTTGGTGCCATTAGCACGTGCCGTGAGGTCGGGCAGAGTGTGCTCAGACCCTGCTGGGCCCCTCTTGGCTGCCCAGTGGCCTGGCTGCCCCTGCTGTGCCTATAGATTTCCTGCAGATGGTAGGGTTGGGCATTTCCACAGGGAGGTTTTTTTTCTTTGAGACAGAATCTCAACTGTGTTGTCCAAGCCAGAGTCCTGTGGTGTCATAGCAGCTGATTCTCCTGCTTTAACCTCCCTGAGTAACTGCAACTACAGGCACCCGCCTCAACGCCCGGCTGATTTTCTATTTTTATTGGAGATGGAGTCTTGCTTTTCCTCAGTTTGGTCTTGAACTCCTGAGCTCAAGGGATCCTCCTCAGGCTGGAATTACAGGCACGAGCCACCACACCTGCCCCCCAGAGGAGTTTTAACAGCAAATGGGACCAACTCTTGGAGTTGGAGGTGAGGCATTCTGATGGCCTGAGGATGGGGACCTTTTTGTACTTTGCCTGGTTAACTCCAGAGGCCTTTTAGCCGTCAGTGCTAGTTGCCATGTCTGTGCCATCATGGTCTGGCAACTCAGAACCCCATGCTGGACCTTTACTGAGCAAGGCAGAGAAGAGCTGTCTGGAAGCTGTGGTATGGACATGGTGGTCTCAGAGCCACACTCCTCTGCCCACCAGAGGAGGCCTCTGTTGCTGTGGAGGTGGGAGGGACCGCACTCTCTGGCCACTATGGAAGATGCTGGGGCTCAGCTCTAGCTGGGGAGACAGGAAGGGATGTGGGGTGTGACCCAGCCCAGCCCCTGGGTACGAGGTGATGGGCAGGGAAGTGTGTAGAGTGGAGCTGGCCGTGGTCGTGGAACAGGGCTGGTGTCTGGGCACAGCGGTGCTTAAAGAGGTGCCGAGCAGGGGTCTGAGCCCACGTCTCTGTGAGCCCAGCCCCCCCGCTGGGCCTTCCCTGCACCTGCCTGGACATCTACCCTTTGGGCTGAGGGCGGGGAGTGAAGGTTTCCCACTTTATTCGTGAGCCTCATCCCGCAGCGGCCAGCACTTGCCAGTGTTCACACAGGGCTCAGACTTGTCACGGCTGCATTTCTGAGTTTTTAAATAGCAAACCCAAAAAGGCAAATGCTGTTCATAGCATGCTAATTCTTCCTGTCATGCCAAGCCTGGGTGGGGGGCAGCTCCCCCCTGTGGTCCCAGCACTTGGTGGCTGATGAGGGTGTATTGCTTGAGCTCAGGAGTTTAAGATCAGCCTAAGCAAGAATGAGACCCCATCGCTACCAAAAATAGAGAAAAAATCAGCAGAGTGTTGTCCCAGCTACTCAGGAGGCTGAGGCAGGAGGGTCACCTGAGCCCAGGACTTTGAGGTTGCTGTGAGCTAGGCTGATGCCAAGGTACGCTAGCCTGGGGCAAGAGAGTGAGGCTCTCTTTCTCTCAAAAAAATAAATAAATAGAAATAGGCAAAGGATCTGACTAGACATTTCTATGAAGAAGATACAGAGTGATCAATAAGCACATGAAAAGATGTTCAACGTCGTTAGTTATTAGCAAAATGCAAGTCAAAATCAAAATGAGGCTGGTGTGGTGGCTTGCACCTATAATCCCAGCACTCTGGGAAGCTGAGGTGGGAGGATACCCTCAGCTCAGGAGTTCGAGACCATTCTGAGCAAGAGCGAGACTCCATCTCTACTAAAAATAGAAAATCTAGCTGGTGTGCTGGCAGGCTGAGGCAGGAGGATCACCTGAGCCCAGGAGTTTGAGGTTGCTATGAGCTAGGCTGATGCCATGGCACTTTATCAGGGTGACAGAGTGAAACTCTATTAAAAAAAAAAAAATACAAACCCAGAGTGAACCAACAGCTGATGGAAGGTTCTGACATCCCATGAAGACATTGCTGGTGTGAGCAGAGCGGCACATGGGCAGCTCACTGCTCAGCAGCGTTTGGGAGTCCTCTGAGCATCACACCATTTTACATGGTTGGCGTTGGTGATGAAAGTTGCTCGTGGCCAACATGCAGGAGGGGGGACAACCCCATTCCTGCTTTCACAGTTTTGCTGACTTCTATAAAGACTCGAGTGTGGCTGCTGGTGGAGCAGGTGCAGAATTGACGATTCTGCCCTTTCAAAGCTGCTTTTTGCCAGTAAGTAGAAGGCGGATGTTCCCTCTCTGACATAAATAACAGCTTTAGACTTAATTCACAGGTCACAGAGCTCACCCTTTTAAAGTGTTCAGTTTTGTGGTTTTTAGTATATGCACAAGCCTGTGCACCCACTATTATTTTCAAAACCTTTTTATCACCTCCCCAAATTCCTCTGTCAGTGAGTGCTCACTCCTCTTCCCTGGCCCCTGGCAGCCACGAATCCACGTTCTGTCTCTGTGGATCTGCCTGTTCTGTTCTTTCCTGCAAATGGAGTCACGCAGTGTGTGTGTGGCTGGTTCCACCTAGCAGGTGGTGGCTTGTGTCAGTGCTTCATTCCTGTTTTGTTTTTGAGACGGAGTCTCACTATGTCGCCCTTGGTAGAGTGCCGTGGCGTCACAGCTCACAGCAACATCAAATTCTTGGGCTTAAGCAAATTCTCTTGCCTCAGTCTCCTGAGTAGCTGCATCTGCCACAGCCTGGCTATTTTTTTTTTTGTTGCAGTTGTCATTGTTGTTTAGCTGGCCTGGCTGGGCTCAAACCTGCCAGCTTTGTTGTACATGGTCGGCACCCTCCCTGCTCACTGAGCCACGGGCGCCGAGCCTCTGTTTTGTTTTTTTAAGACAGGGTCTCGCTCTGTCACCTAGGCTAGAGTCTGATAGCATAGTCACAGCTCACAGCAGCCTCATATTCCTGGGCTTAAGGGATCCTCCTGTCTAAGCCTCCTGAGTAGGGACTACAGGTGCTTGCCACTGTGCCTGGCTAGTTTTTCTATTTTGGGAAGAGAAGGGGTCTCTCTCTTGCTCAGACTGGTCTTAAGTGATTCTCCTGCCTCGTTCTCCCAAAATGCTAGGATTACCAGTGTGAGCCCCCACCGGGCCTCATTCCATCATGTGGACCTACCATAACTTGTTTATCCACCTGTCTATTGATGGACATTCAGATCATTCTTTTTTTTTTTTTGAGACAGAGTCTCAAGTTGTTGCCCTGAGTGGAGTGCCATGGTGTCGTAGTTCACAGAAACCTCAGACTCTTAGGCTCAATGGAACCTCTTGGCTCAGTTTTTCTTTATTTTCTTTCTTTCTTTCTTTCTTTATTATTGTTGGGGATTCATTGAGGGTAAAAGAAACCAGGTTACGCTGATTGCATTTGTTAGGTAAAGTCCCTCTTACAATCATGTTTTGCCCCAAAAAGGTGTTTCCCTCAGTTTTTCTATTTTTAGTTGAGACAGGTTTCACTTTACTGACAGTCTCGGTTTTTTTTTTTTTTTTTGTAGAGACAGAGTCTCATTTTATCACCCTCAGTAGAGTGCCGTGGCATCACACAGCTCACAGCAAACTCCAACTCCTGGGCTTAGGTGATTCTCTTGCCTCAGCCTCCCGAGCAGCTGGGACTACAGGCGCCCGCCACAACGCCCGGCTATTTTTCTCTTTTGCAGTTCGGCCGAGGCCGGGTTTGAACCCACCACCTTCAGTATGGGTTCGGCGCCCTACTCAGTGAGCCTCAGGCACCACCCCAGATCATTCATTTTTATTTTTCTTTATTTTTTGCCAAAGTAAATTACATTTGCATGTGGCAAAAGAAAATCAGGTTTACATGGACAGTCTTGAAAGGAGCAGTGGTCTCCTGCCCCCAGCCCTTGCCAGGCCACCTCCCAGGGCTGCCTGTCTGGCTGCATTCATTCTCCTGAGGTCAACTTTGGAGCCCTGTGGTCTCTGTGTAGCCCTGGCTCTTGGTTTGTTGACGCTGAGCTCTGTTTATTTCTCTGCATGGAGGATGCCTCTGCCTCCCTCCCCTTGTTTTGCTGGGGTTCCCTACTCTTCTGCGGCCACCTGTCTTGTGTACTGAGCTACTGAGCGGAACCCTCTTTTTGCAGCCGTTGTCTCCACACCATCTCTCAACCCCCTCCTTCCTGCTCTGTTTGAGGCTGATGGTGTGACTTTTGTTCTCAGCCTTGTCTTCTGATCTTTGCCTGGTCCAGCGCAGGTGAGAGGGCAGCAGAGCCCGCAGCTCTCAACTGTGCTGGTGTCATTGCAGGCCCCGTGGGGGCAGGGAGCTGTTTCTTCTCTTGGGCCCAGAGTCAGGGGCAGGACTTCTTTCCCTGGGGGTCCAGACTGGCACCAGCTTCTGGGGCCTCCTAGGGTGTACTGCGGTGTACGGAGCAGCCCACAGCCTTCCTATGTTCTTAGAGGAGCTCATGGTCCCTGCAGGGAGGCCTCAGGGGTCCTGAGGACCTCTCCTCTGGGCTCAGGGCAGAGAAGCACATTCTGCCCTGGAGGGCACTTTGTTCCCATGTTTAGGGTGGTGCTTCTTCTGCCATTAGCCTTCGAAGTCAGAGCTCAGGGGCCCTTTTGGGTCAGCTGTGCAGGTCCAGGCCTGGTGTGGCTGGTGCGTCCCAGCTCATCGGGGCCTGACTCCTCTGACAGCCCCTGGTGTGCTCACGCTGAACTTTGGGCTCTGACAGCCACTACTCCTGGCTGGGTGAGGCGGCCTAGAGGTCTCAGCCCATCCAGCCTCTGATGGGCAGTGGATTCCCCTGCAGCACAGGGGCACAATCTTCTTCCTGAGTAGCACTCTAAATGCCTAAATCGGTGCGGCACCCTTGGCAGCTGAGCCATCCTGGGGCTGTGCAGGCAGCTGGGTCTGCCATAATGCATTAGGGCTGTGGCCCTTCACCACCTGCAGAACTGCGTCCTTCATAGGGAGGGAGAGAGGTGTTCCTGGGAGCTGTGGCCTTTCGCCGTCTCCCTGTGGGTCACTTTGAAGTCTGTCTGATGTCATCGGGTTGTGATTCTGGGGTGGGTTTCTGAGCTCCCCTCAGATGAAGTCATCAGAGAGTTTGGGCAGGTTCTACAAGGACAAGAGCTGCTGTTCTGTCTCCTCCTTGATTCACTTTTAAATCAAAGAACTTAGAGGAAGTTTTTTAATTGCTGAAGCTAAGCCCGGTCTGCATTCTGTGTGTGCAGTGGCTTTGGAGCTGGGTCATCCAGCCTCCCCCATCCGGCCACAGGGTGCTGGTCACCCCGGGGCACTGACACCCAGTTCCGTCCTGAGAGCAGGAAGGCCACGTGGGTGGGGGCCGGGAACCCACTGCACTCTGCCTGTGCTCACCCTCACTTCTCTGTGTCTCTTTCTTTCCGTCTTGAGAATCAGCAGCGTCAGCACTGGCAGGGCTGTTAGGGATCACACGGTGCCCTCCACCCACAGAGGGGAAACTGAGGCTAGTGGGGGCAGTGGCTCCATGCTCCAATGCAGGCGTCAGACACCAGGGCAGGTTGGTGCTGGCTGTGGGTGTGGGGTCTGGGACTCCTGATTTCTGGCCTTGGGTTAAGGGTCAGACCTTCTTCATTCCTGTCCCACTGTGTCCGCAGCTGCCTGGGCCCGATGGGCATTAGGTTTAGGGCAGACCACTCCTAAGACCCATCGTGCCCATGACCCGTACCCTGGCTCAGCACCATGCACAAGGTCCAGCTGCAACTTCTTCAGGGGACTTGGGCTGGGAATGAGTCAGGGAGGCCAGGCAGGAAGGCCACTCAGCCAAAGGTGGACAGAGGCGGCCAGTCGAGAGGAGGAGTTGAGAGTGAGTGGGTTAGTGGTGCTCAGAGCTAGAGATGTGCCCCTGAGGGCTGTGTGGGTGCCTGGCCCTGACGGCCTCCCTGCCCTGAGTCCCAGGAGTCCTCTGTCCCAGTCAGCCTCTACCTGGGGAGCTAATTTGAATAAGATGCTGGTTCTAAAAGCCTCAGAGAGAACTGGCTCTTTTTTGTTTTTTATTTTAAAATTCCTCTTCCTATTTCATTTGAACTTCTTCTTTGGACAGAAAATGCCCAGATTGATGTTAGACCTTAAAGTATTTTTGTTCCTTGGGAATAAAGATAGCAGGTCCTCGCTGCCTTGGGAGGATGGGTGGCTGATGGTAAGATGAGCTTGGCTGTAAGACAGGAGACCCCCAGGGGAAAGCCACCCAGTAAATGCTTCTCTCTGCCACTCATGTCCAGGCAGCCACACTCCCTGGCTGTGCCTTCCCCAGTGCACAGTTTCCTCCGCATGCTCTGGGGTGGCTGCTTGGCTCCTGCCATCTCATCTGCGTTCCATGTGGCAGGAAAGAAGTCGGGGAGGTAGCTCTTTTCTTTTAAGGGCTTAACCCTTCCTGGCTCCCCTTTCTTGCCCAGAGTCCAGAATATTGTCTGAAGCCAGGCCTTACCACAAGAGAGGGTGGGGAATGCTGGTTCTAGCTGGTTGCTTTGAGTCATCAAAAATTCGCTGCTGGTGGTCTTTGCCACAGCTGGGGGTGGCACCCTGATGGCTCTCTACAGTCCTCCTGTTCCTTCCCTCTGTGGGTTCTGGGTCTCTGGTCAGGGCCTAGGGACTGTAGTCTGTCCCCACTCCAGGCTCATGGCACCATTTCCTCCTAGATTCCTTATGGCCCAAGGGAGGTGGGTTCCGTCATCCCCTGTTACAGGCAGAGATACCCCCCAGCCCCAGGTCCGGGCCCTGCACTCATATCAGGCTGGCTGGGTCCTTGTTGCCCACACTATGGATGCCATGCCTGCCACCTGCCCAGTCCCAGGAGGGTGACTGTCTCGCACCCAGGCTCTGTGGCGTCCGGGATCCTGCACGGATGCTGTTCATTATTTCAGCTCCATCCTTCTAGCCAGGATGAGTCCTTCCCCTTCAGAGGTAATACTTCGTGGGGTTGTGGCAGGAGTGGCCCTTTGGGTCATGTATTATTCATGAGAAATACTAATATTCCTACAGAGTCTCAATATTAGCAGTCAAAACATTAATAAAACACCACCACATCAGCAAAGCCCAGGCAGGTTCAGCAGAGGACAGAGAAGAAAGAATAAAGAGGATTTTCTCCAGGTGAAACATCTTATGAACAAGTAGCCGTACCTTGCCTGATGCCCTAGGGAATTTTCTTGTATATTCCATGATATTCTCGGTCATTGTGGGAGCAGGTGCTGATGTGTCCAGCTGGCTTAGCTGTTTTGTACAGGAGCTGGGGGTAGTCCACCTGTGGCTGCCCCAGGGGAAGAAGCCGTGTGCCCTGCCCCCAGGCCCTGGGCCCAGTGCTCTGCCTCCCTGAGCGTCTCGTTTTCCAGCTGTGGGCTGGGGACTGTCTCAGGGTGGCACTGGGTAGAGAAGGGAGCAAACACCACAGGGCAGCGTGAGGCCCAGCCACCTTTATCTTCCCTCTCAGGAGGTGCCAGGCCACAGTCTGGACAGGCCAGGGGTAACCCCGAGTGGTCACGCCAGCTCTCGCACACCTGCCGGCCTGTTCCAGGCTCAGGCCCCTGAGCCCTCTCCTCTGCTCCCCTTTCCCTCGGGGTCCCATCGTTCTCATTTCTTGGACAAGGAAGTGGGGCCGAGACGTGGGAGGCAGGCAATGTGTCTGGAGTCACAGTGTCCAGCCCCAGAGAGGGCAGTGCTGCCTCTCGGGCATCAGTGTCGACATTGAGGGCCGTAAAAGAGGGGATGGCTGCCATCCCTCTTGGTTCAGACTCTGGCTCCTTCTTGTCCTGCCCCACCTAGGTCCTGGATCTCAGCAGAGAGCAGGTGGGGGGAGGGTGTGATTTCCCCTGGGACGGGAGGCCCCTGTGTCCTCCCCCACATGGTGCTTGGCAGGGAGGCGCCCGCTGGAGCTTTGTTCTGTTGCTGTTCATGTTGCCTCCTCTGGAGTGATTAGCCATCCCACCGGGGCCAGCAGCCTTTAATTGGGGTGAGTGTCACTTTTGTTTCTGCAGAGGGGGATTCAGTTGTGCATGTGTACAATTAATCTTGCTAAGGACAGCCTCTCTGGGTCTGGAAATTAAATGTTAAGTATCTTGAAGCCAGCTGGTGGGATGGTGCCCTTTGGAACAGGTCACTTGGCTCAGTGCATGATACTAATTGGGGTAGAATCCAGGCTTCATTTGACACTGGCGTTCTTGGGCATGTCAGCCTCACCTTGCCCACAGCGAGGCAAAGCCTGCCTGTCCTGTTGTGAAAAGGAGAAGGGGCCCTCGGCCTTTGTGCAGGAGAGCTGATGCCCCGGAAGTCCCCTACGTGACTGCTTTTCTTTATTGTGGTAAAACACATAATATAAAATTTACCATCTGGACCCTTCTTAAGTGTACATACAGTGGCATTGGCCATTCACATTGTTGTGCAATTGTCCCGATCCATCTCCAGAGCTTTCCATCTCCCCAGACCGATGCTTTATTCCCCGCCCCGGCCCTGGCGCCCTCCTTCCTACCTCCCCTTTCTGTGGACCCCATGTTGTTAGACTTCCAGTAATGGGGCCCTCAGGGTTGTGGCTGGCTTATTTCCATGTTTATTTCCTCAGGGCCCAGAGGGCTGTAGTAGACCTCGGGTCCCCTTTCAAGGCTGAAGTGGTGCTCGTGGCTGTGGATGTGTCACCAGCGTCCCCTACAGCAGAACCCCAGGCTGGGAGTGGGCAGGTCGCTCCACCTCGTCCAGCTCTTTGCTGGGCACTGGCCTCTCACCCAGTTCCATCTTCCTGGGTGGTCCCCATCACACTCACCTGTCCCAAGTGGAGACCTGGCTTGCAGAGGGGCTGAAGGTGATCCAGGCCGGGTAGAGCCCAGGTCTGACCACAGTCCCCCCTCCTTGTGGGGCTTCATATTTGCCCGAACTGTTTGCTGGGGGCCTGCATGCACAGGGGTGTTCACGGGGCTGGGTCTTCCCTTCAGCGTGGCCTGGGTGAGGGGCAGAGAAGTGCAGCCACTGTGTGACTCTGTTCCAGGTCCCCAGGCACTGTCACTCTTTCTCGTCAGGGGCGGGTGGCCTGGAGGCTGGTCTGACAGCAGCCCTGCCCTCCCCTCCAGCCTGCATCTGAGGCCTGTCCAGGCAGGTGGGGAGCCGGGGTCCCTGAACAGGTGCTCTGGAGAGCTGTGGGCAGGACTGTGGCGGGGCCTCCACCCGGTCAGGGGAGCTCCTTGGGGTCCTTTACCTGTCAGTAGGGGTTCGCCCACCCACCCAGGTGCTTATGGGGACATAGGGGTGGAAGAGGAGACCCCTGCAGATGCGAGGGTGGTATTCGCAGCGGGCAGCCTGCCAGGCTGGTCACTGTGCTGGTCTGCCGTGCTCATTCTGGCCACTGTGGCCCGGTGCCACCATACCATCCCTTGGCTCTGATGTCCTGGAGTGACAGGTCTGGGGGTTCCCAGAAAGGCCTCTCTGAGAAACGCGTGGAGCAGGTATGTGTGTTGTGGGCTAGGACCTGGGTGGCAGCTGCTGGCTTTATTAACAGAGGTAGGCTTGGCCCCGAGGGCTCCCTGGACACAGAGGTCTGCTGCTCTGAAGTCCAGGCTTCTTCTGGGACTGCCCTTGCTGGTGGTGGCAGGTGAGGGGGCTTGGAACTGGACTTTGTTCCCTATAGTGGGGTCTTTGGGGGGACCTCACCACCCTGACCCCCTCCCCATCTTTCTGGGCTTTTACGCCTTGAGGCAGTTAGTTTCCGGGGAGTCCCTAAGGGTGCTGTGGAGGTGAAGAGGTCCCTTCCTGCTGACCTGCCCCACTGCAGGAGTTACTGCTGTGCGTGGGGCCTCGCCCGGGCCCTCCTGGGGTTGCCTGAACCCCGGGGCACCCCTCAGAACCTCTGCTGCTGAGGAAGGGGAAGACTGTGGGGGCTGCGAGGGGGCCACCCTCTATGTGGTCTGGGAAAGTCCTACCATTTGGCACTGGCGGGATGGAGAGGTGCCTGAAGGAATCTCAGCCCTGGACCTGCCCCTCCATCTTGGAAGACCTAGCCGGGTGACTGGGCTCAATGGAGCCAGGAGAGCCCCTGGAGCGGTGGTCCCCAACTTTTTGGCACCAGGGACGGATTTCAAGGAAGACAGTTTTTCTGTGAAGTGGCAGGGTGGGTATGGTTTTGATATGAGCCTGCAAGCCATTGATTTATTGTGGTCTCTGTGCAGTCAGACCTCTCTGTTAACGGTCATCTGTATTTGCAGCCACTCCCCAGCACTAGCATCTCTGCCTCAGCTCACCTCAGATCACCAGGCTTTAGACCCTCACAGGGAGCCCCCACCCAGATCCTTCACACGTGCAGTTCCTGGCAGGAGGTGTGTTCCTGTGAGAATCCAGTGTTGCTGTGGACAGCAGGAGAGCCCAGGCGGTGAAGCCAGCGATGGGGAGCGGCCGTAAACACAGAGGGAGCCTCCCTCACTGGCCCACCGCACCCCTGCTGTGTGGCCCTGGTCCACTCCTAGGGGTTGGGGACCACAGCCTTGGGGTATTTGTGTGCAGAAAGACCTTTGTGCTTGGAGAATTTGTCTGCTGTCCTCATGACTAAAGGTTCTGAGCCTGTTGACTGCACCACTGGGGTGGTTCTGAAGTGAATGTTGTCTCGGCAGGGTCAGTGTCTGCAGCATCAGACATGCCAGGGTTTGAGTCCTCGCTGGGTGACCTTGAGCAAGTTACTTAACCTCTCTGAATCTGATCTTCCCCTGCTGAGTGGGGTTGTCATGCCCTCCCTGTGGAGGGTGTCAGCACATGGACGGCTCTGAGACCCCTCCCTCCCCCAGGGCGGAGCCTGTGGTGGCCGCTCTAGGCAGGTGCGGCTTTCGCTGACACCCACCCCAGTCACCTGCTAAGGTGGAGATTCTCACCTGCAGAACTTGGGGTGCCCTGCTCTTGCCGCCTGTTCCACCCCTTCTATTGCTGGTCTGAGCTGCCCTGAGGCCCCAGGGTGGCGGACATGGGCCCAGCGGGGCCTTCCCTCTTCCACCTTGCAGGTAAGGAGGTTGGACCAGATTGGCCGCCCACAGTGCTCACTTGTCCTTTGGCACAGGAGTGAAACTTGTAATTTGGCACGGTCCCTCATAACATAGTCTGTAGGTCGTCTAAGCTTTTGAACATCTGGATTGGATGGCCACAGACAGGCCACCCCTGGAGGCTGATGAGGTGTCCGTGTTTGTGTCTGTCCCGTGGATAAGTAGGCGAGGGCTCCGTGACAGGGTTGTGCCTGCACCGTGGGGGTCGGCGGGACGTGGGTGAAGGGACAGTGTGGAGAAGGCACCATGGGGGTCTGCAGGATGTGGGCGAAGGGACGGTGTGGCAGAGGGTCAGTTCACTTCTGAGCCCTCAGACTCTAGGAGGGGGACATTCAAGGAGGGACACTGTAGTATGTGAAGGTCGGGGGCCACATCTGGGGAGGAGGGCAGCCCTGGGGGCTTGTCTCGCCTGCAGCACCCCTGGGGTTGGGCAGCCCGGGCAGGTGGTTGGAGTAAGATGTGCACGGTCTGGGTGGCCTATGATTAAAAAAGGTGCTAGGGCCCCACTCGCAGGCCACTGTGTGCCCTGACTTGTTTTGAAATTAGAGCTGCCGGCCTGCGGCTGTTCACCGATGTGACCACTACTGGGGCATACCCACCCTGGGCTCGTGGGGAGTGTCGGGCAGGTGTTCCTGCTCCCCACAGTGGGGTCGCCTCGCCCGAGCGGGCCCACAAGTGCAAGGGAGCAGCTAATGGATCGTGGCTTCTAATGTAAACTGCCAGGAGGGCCCAAGTGTCCAGACCCTTCTGTCACGGCCATCTCAGGTGGATCTCATGGACTGAAGAAGGTCTGTTACCTGGGGGGCCTCAGGTGGGGTTTTGGGGTGCACTTGAACCTCAGAGTGGCACTGGGCCTGGGCACCTTCTCAGCCTAGGAGGCCCCTCAGGCTGTGCTAACACCTGTCTGTTTGGGTTAGGCCCAGCCTTTCTTGCCTCCACATTGTTTCAATAGGTTGCTATTAATTTTTTTTTTTTTTGAGACAGAGTCACACTCTGTCACCCCTGGGTTGAGTGTTATTGTTACTAATTTTTTTTTGGCAGAGGCTGGGTTTGAACCCACGACCTCTGGTATGTGAGGCTGGCACCCTACTCCATGCCCGAGCTTCTGCAGCAGGGCAACCGCCAGCTCTGTGCTTCCCTTGCCCCCGCTGTCTCTTGTGGCTCCTGCCCCTCGGCCCAACACCTCACCTGCCGCACCTGGTCAGGGGTGGGTAACGGGGTCTCTGGTCCTTTGCTCCTTTGTGGAGTCAGCCAGCTGTGGACTCCGCAGAGCGTCTGTCTCGGGTAACGGGGTCTCCTGTCCCTTGCTCCTCTTTGAAATCGGCCAGCTGTGGACCCTGTGCAGAGAGTAACGGGTAACGGGCCTCCGGTCCTTTGTGGGAGGTCCTTTGTGGAGTCAGCCAGCTGGGGACTCAGTGCAGAGCGTCTGCAGTTGCCAGGCCTCTTGGGAGCATTAGGGTAGCATGTGCTGGAGGAGTGATGTGTGTGGATGTCCCCAACTTTGGGAGACTCCCTGTAAGTCAGGAAGGAGGGGCCCAGGAAGTTGTTCCTGGGGAAGAAGGGGCATTATGGGGCCAGGCCTATTGCAGGGTGGGAGCAGGGCCCCAACTGAGTCTGGGGTGCCAGGGACCCTGCAGTTGTGTGTCTGGCACAGTCGCCCTGGCCTCTGGTTCTCTCAGCTGTTGCACACTGAGGAGCCCTCCTTGGTGGCGGGCCGCCTCGGCAGCAGGATCCGGGGTCCTTTTGGGCCACTTTGGGAGCCTTCTGCTGTTTGTCTGCTCTGGAGGGTGGAGCCTGGGCTGCAACCTTGACTCTTGCGTGTCTCCTCCAGCTGCCCTAACAGAGTACCAGGACATGGGTGCTATAAGACGGGAGGGATATTTCTCTGGCTTCTCTTGGAGGCTAGAATTCCTAAATCAAGGTGTTGACAGGGACACGCCCCCTCCAGCCTCCTCCAGCGTCCTTGGCCTGTGGCTCCGTCACTGAAACCTCTGTCATCTCACGGCCTTTCTCTGCCCATGTCTCTGTCTTCTCTGCTCTTTTGAGAACAGCAGTCATATAGGATTGAGGCCTCTGTATTCCAGCGTGACCCTCTTACCCCATTACTTCTACAATGACCCAGTTTCCCATGAGGCTGCATCCCGAGGTTCCAGGAAGGACGTGAGTTTTGGGGGTCACCCTCCCAGCCAGTGCAGACTTTGGTGGCTGTGACAACAGCAGGTGTAGGCAGGGCCACCCTCTGTGGCTCTGCAGACAGGGCAGACGGGGTCCTTGCCTGGGGGAGCTGCCCACTTTGTTTCCTTCGTTGCGCTGGTTGCCGTCTGGACACGGCGTGTTTTCCCCGTTTTCTGTTAATTATCAGTTTGCTTCCTGCCTGGAATCTCTAGAGCACCACAGGGTGCGGGCTGCGTCTGCCTGCTCGCGGCAGCCTGGGGTGTGGCACGTGGGTGTCTGGAGACTTCCTCTCCCCCCCTTGTCCCACACAGTCTGCCTCTGGTGTCTTCCACATAGTGGGAGCTTTTTGGAGAGTCGGTTGAGAACAGGCTGAAACCTTGACACCCTCCTTTGTAACCCCCAATACTCTCCTTGGTCACCTACCCGGCAGGAGGTGTGACGTGGCCACTGTGTAGGACTCTTCGGCACTTTGTGGGTTCTCAGCAAATACTTGCTGCAGGCTGGTCCCATGTTCTCCCTCCGTGCTGTTAGTCAGCCTGAGTCCCCAACGCTGCCACCCACAGTCTGCCCAGTCACTCTGAAGGATGGAATTGCTTTGGAGAGGACGTTAAATAATTAATCCCCATCTGGGATGAAAATACAGAGCATTGAATTATACATTTTGGCATCAGGCAGACATACTGGAGAGCCCCTTGAAGTGCCCGGAAGCTTCCAGGTCACCCTGGAGGGCGGCTGGGACCTTGGTGTTGCTGTGGTGTGGCTCACCCTGGCTCCAGGCCTCTCTCTGCGTCCTGACACCCTCCCCCTCCCCTGTGTTTCTGGCTTGGGCTAGGCAGGGTGGGGCATGCTATTTGGGGGGGAGGTTTAAGGGCTGGTCGGCCCCTTATCTCTCCTGGAGCCCCCAGGGAACACTCGAAGTTCAGAAGAAGACTTGAATTGTCTCTGGGTCCAGCAGAGCCTGGTCTTGAGACTCGATGTGTCCTTGTGTCACCCTGAGGGACGTGAGCTGTGTTGCTTGGAATCACAGGTGAGCTGGGAAGGTTCTTCTGTCATTCCTGCTGGTGAGCCCCGAGTCATCAGGAGGAACCTTTCAGGACACCCACACACACCTTTAAAAGGGCCTCACTTTGAGTTGGTGCTTTGCCTGCCATTTGCAGACAGTTGGGCCGGTGGGAAGGCTGAGTCTGACTGCACTGGAGCCTGGCGTCTCAGAGGCTCCTGGCTTTCCACGGGGTAGGGAGGCCATACCGCATGGTGGGGGACCCCTACAGGCTGGGATCAGGCCCTGACTTGGCCACGGGGGCAGCGGGGGGTGGGGGGACACAGTGGCTACTGGACATGGCCACTGCAGAGTGGGGCTGCTGCAGCTGTGCTGGGGCATCAGATCACTAACGAGGGTGACGCCAGGGCCCCTGGGCCCTACCCGCTCTCGTCTGGTCCACAGCCAGCATCCTGGAGGGCGGATCGGGGAGGCCGAACTGGCCCCCGGCTGAAGGAGCCGCCCTCCCGACGCAGTTTAGAGTGGCTTCAGGTTCCCACAGGGCTGAGGTGCTGGTGCAGTCCACACCCACGTCCTGTTATCCACCTTGTGTTGGGGAGCAGTGACACACGTGGTTGGAATGACACTCCTGCTGTTAACCGAGGGCCACACTCAGGTGTCCTCACCTGCACCTCTGTGGGCCTCTCTGGTGCTGTTGTCTACAGCCCCCTCCCCTTTTACTTTTATATACAGGATTTCTACTGGGGAGGGCATTGCTGGTGTGTCCTGAAATTGCCCGTCAGATCCAGGCTTATCTGATGTTGGAATTCCCTGTGGCCTGTAGCCTCCCTGCTGGAGCTATTCTGTCTTGAGTGTCCTTGAGCCTGGCTGGCAGGTCCCATAGGGACCCTGCTGTCCTTGTGGTTCAGTGACCCCTCCCAGCTCAGTGCTGCCTGTACCACCCCTCACCGAGTCCCCTGCTGCCTCCAGTCTCCCTGCTTGGTCACTGCACCTGTGCCTGGTCCCCAGGGCTGTCCCGGGCTGCTAGGGGTGTGGGCGGGTACAGGGTCCGTTCTGGGCAGGGTCTCCCCAGGCAGGGTCACTCTGCCTTCTCCTCTATTTCGTGACAGCCTTATTCTCACGCTTGCCATCTCCCTGTGGTCTTACTGACTCTATTTGGGGAAATATGCCTTTTTGAACCCTGCCCTTAAGGCAGGACGAAAATCTGTGAAGTGAAACTTTCAGGAAGTCCCTGATGGGCCGAGATTAAGCAGTAATCCAGGTGAGGCTGCCTGGTAGGAAGCAGAGCTGGTGCCAGCGCGCCACCCACACTGCTTCCATCTGTTCCCGTAAACATGAAGTGCCGGGGAGGAGAAGCCATTTGGGCTGGTTCCTGCCCAGGACACACGCTACCCCAAGCCAGGCTCGCAGGTTGGGAGGCAGTGGGAATTCTGATGGACGCTGCTCGGGAGGGAGAGCAGGCCCGTTGCTGTGCATCGGAGCTGGCAGCGCTGTCTGTCCCTATGCGTGTGGCTTGTTACTCAGATTTGGGTTTGACAGAGGACACGAACGTACACTGGCTGTCCTGTGGCTCTGTGTGTCAGGTGCCAATGGCTCTGGTGGTGCCCTGGGGCCATCTGCTATGGTTGCCCCGCAGGAAAGCTGCCCACGTCCACGGGGAGCCTCTCACACACCAGCGCGTCACCTGCTCACTCCTGCGTGCCCCTCAGGTGGGGATTCCAGGTTGGGGGCCCCTGGTTGAGTTTGGCCTGGCCCTGCTGCCGCTTCTCTGCGGCCTGGAGGCCTGGGCTTTGCCCGTGGCACTGATCACCTACTGATGGGTCCGAGGGACTCCAGGGATCTCCTTGGCCTCTTGTCCCCTGCACAGTGCTTGGTTCCTCGTACCTTCCCACGTGGCCGGGTCTCATCCCTTTGTTACAGGTGAGGGCCTGGGATGCAGAGAGCTTCAGGGCATTGCTGAGACCTAGTGACAGTCTTCAGTTGAGACAAGGTGACACCAAACCTGGCCCACTGTCCCCCCCCTTCCCAAGGCTATGTCACAGGGCACCCCAGATGGGAGTAGGGGGCACTCAGCTCAGGGCAGCAGAGATACCTTACACAGAGCCCCCGCTCCCCACTGTTTCCCAGTTCTAGGAGCTCAGAGGCTGAATTCATTGGCCTCTCAAATGTACCGTCCATCTCTGGGGATAGATTTCTGCCCCTTCCGAGGAGCCTTGCGCGTGAGCTGGGAGGGCAGGGCTGCTGGGCTGAGGAGGACTCCACACTAGCCCCCAGCTCTGTACCATGTTTGGAAGCCCACTGGCTGGTGACAGGGCTGCCCTGATGTGGGTGACAGGGACATGGCCGCTGCTTGAGGCATTTCCCTGAGGTGCAGCTTCATGGGAAGTTTGTCGAGCCTGTCGGTATGTCAGCAGAGATGGCCTCTCCAAGGTCAACCTCTGTCTAGTGACAGACATCAAGAGGGGACATCCTGGTGGTGGAGGTGGGGGCTTGTGCATGCGGGGGCAGAGACGAGGCTGTGATGCTGAGACCCGTGATCTATGGCAGCATGTGGTCTCAGCATCACAGCCACAATCCCGAGTGGGGATTGGCCCATTTTAAAGTCGAGGAAGCTGAGTCCTGGTCATACCCTCCAAGGGCCCAGGCTCGGGCTGACACTTACTGCATCTGCCAGTTCCCGTCAGGTGCTTCCAGAAACACTCCTCACCCACAGCAGCCTCGGGTTTGCAGCTTGTACTTTAATCTAAGTTCTGCTCTAGTCCTGTGGTGCTGACACCCCCAGCTGAACCCCCCTCCCACCGGGACTCAGTGGTGGTGCCCATCCTGCCGCTTGGCCTGGGGCATCATGAGGGGTGAGCTTGTGGGCACTGTTGAGTGCAGCCCTCTGCAAGGGCACTGGTCAGGGGGCCGTTTGCCTCCTGTGCCAGCTGATGGCTGGAAGGGAGCCCTGTGGGAACTCCGGCTCTCGGGGCTTTGCGGCCTCCCATGTGCTGTCACAGCCTGATGATAAGGGTGGGTGCAGTGGGGGAGACTCACACAGCACCCTGGTGTCAGGCTGTGCTTGCCCTTAATGGCCCAGTTACTAACCCTTCACTGCAGATAAGTAAGTATTAGGACATTATTGCCGTGATGTAAGAGATCCAGTTTTTGTTCCCACTTCTACTTAAACTTGCCATTAATCAGTGAGGCCAGTGATGTGGCTCTGAGGCCTGTCAGCCCTTCCAAGGTAGTGGCTGCCTTCTCTTCTCCCAGTCTCGGGGACAGGAGTACAAGGGTGGTTGGGGCTGTGTGAGCAGGGAAGCAGGGGGTCCTGGAGCATGGCTCAGGGGAGGCTGGCCAGTTCTTCTGGGTGACAGGGACTGGTCTAGCCGAAGTGTGCATGTGTCCACTCTGACCTTCAGTATCCTCATCTGACAAGGGGCACAGTAACACTGACCTCCTTGGGTGGTGGAGTCGCTTCTGAGCCCAGAGCCAGACTTGTCTTGTTGAGCAATTCAAGGAGGTCCCTGGTGGTGTGATGCTCTGAGCAGTGACTCAGTGGGATTGTTGGGTTGTCAGGGGTAGCCGTGAGTGTCCAGGGGTGTCTCCCCAGCCTTGGGACCTGCGGCCTGGAGCATTGCACAGAGTGGAGCATGTGAGACCAGTGCTCAGGAAGAGACATGGTGGGGCCTGTTCAGGGCAGAGGGCCTCGTGCAGGTAGGGTGTCCTGGGGCATAGGAGGGTGGCAGAAGAGGAGGGGCCAGCCAGCCCAACAGGCGTTCTCTGGGAAGCAGAAATGAGCAGGTGGTGGCCCAGGTGAGCACAGGCACCTCCAGCTGTCCTTTCCCCAGGGTGCAGTGCGAGGCCTAGGCAAGTGGTGAGTCTCTTGGTCCAGGTGCCCTGCCCTCCCCTCCTTGACGCCACTGAGTCCAGTCCAGGTGGTCTTCCCCCTCCTTATCCCCTCCTTCAAGCCAGCCTGGTTCTCCTGTGTCTGGTAGGACATGTGTCTCCTGGCAAGAAGGAGAGGTGCTTTTTTCTTCTCTCTCCCTCAGCACTGTTTGCTTGGCCTCTTAATGGCTGTGAGCGTGTCCACTCCAGCTGGGCACTGTGGCCTCTTGCCTGGGTCCACCTGCTGTCATCCTCTGCCCAGCCTGGTCAGAGACTCCGCAGGGCACTGCCCTTCCCAAGTCTTTCCCCCTTTCTTTTTGTTCTCCATTCCAGAAGCATCTCTCAGGCACCCTCCCGCCCCACTGCTCTTGCTGCCTGGAAGTGTAGCTTCTTGGCACAGTGGCTGTCAGGCCTCCGCTCTCCAGCCTCCTGTATGGCCACCGGGACAGCTCCCAGTGTCTTCCCTGGGCGGCACCCTCTGTCGAGATTGTGTGCATTTCCCCCCATCCTGACCTTGTCTCAGGCTGCCCTTACTTGACCTGGTGTGCGGACCCCATCCCTGTTGCCCCCCACCCATGCCACCCCATCAGCAGGTGCCTCTGCTGGCAGTGACAATGATGCCTGCCACAGGTGTGTGGTGGAGCAGGTCTACAGGGAACCATTCCAAGTGCAAGGAGAGCCCTAGTTTCCCCTGTCATATTAGTCAGTGTTCCCCAGAGAAACAAAAAGAGATTTATTTGGGGGGATTGGCTCACATGATTATGGAGGCTGAGAAGTCTCTTAATCTGCCGTCTGCAAGCCTGAGGCCTGGGGAGCGGGTAGCACAGCTCTGGTCCAGATCCAGAGGCCTGGGGCCTGAGCCAGTTCTGTGAGCCCCAGACTGTGTCTGAAGGCTGAGAACCTGGAGCGCTGGTGTCCAAGGGTAGGAGGAAATGGTTCCAACTCTAGAAGAGAGAGAGATCGTCCCCTCCCGACCCGTGCTGTGTGTGGCCTGGGCAGACCGAGGGTGCACATACCCTGGGGAGGCTGCCAGTCTTACTCAGCATCAGCTCACGTGCCGAGCTCACCCTCACAGCTATGTGGGTAGCCCGTAGCCCAGTCATGGTGACACATAAGACTAATATCTATCTCTTTCATAACGTCTCAAAGTAGATGGGCCCATGAGGGCAGGGGCCTCCCGCGTGCTTCTCGGGTGACGCACGGCAGGCTCCCGGAAGAGCTGTGGGGAGCTGAGCCTTAGAAAGAAAGACCAGCAGAGTTGACCCTGCTCTGTGTCTCTGGGACTTCTGGTGGGTCTGGGCCTCAAAGGGAGCTGCTCTATTATGTGTCCCTCATCTTAGGTCCTGGGCCGCCAACAGGCCCCTCACCATGAGCCATGCAGACTGTCTGGCGGGGAGGATCCCAGACTGTGTGCCTAGTGTCCTTGGCACCCCTGGGTACTTGCAAAGCCCCTTCGCCTCTGCCTGGTGAGCCCTAGTGGCTGGCAGGGGATAGCTCACAGCCTGCGGCTATGGAACAAACACAGGTGAATCTGTGAAGCTTGAATCCAGGGTCTGCCTGGGGAGAGCCATATCACTGCCGCGCTGTCAAACCCTGGCTGGGCAGCTGTGCAGCCCTGGAGTCCTCGGCTCCAGTGATCCTCCTGCCTCCGTCCTCCAAGTAGCTGGGACTAGAGGTGCCTGCTTCCATGCCCAGCTGTGTTTTTAAAAATTCTTTAGTAGAGTTTGGTCTTGCTCTGTTGCCCAGACTGGTCTCAAACTCCTGGACTCCAGCGGTCGTCCCACCTCAGCCTTCCAAAGTGCTGGGAGTGCAGGTGTGAGCCACCTCGCCCAGCCCGCAGTGGTGGCTGTTCATACTCCCACCACGCTTCTTCCTGGGCCTCCCCTGCCCCACCCCCTGACCATGGGACCTTGTACAAAGCACATAGTTTTGGTTCTGACTTCTCCATATGGAAAGGGAGGGCCCTGGATGCATCTTTTCTGGAGGTTTCTTCCCATTCAGACATGGTGGGCAGAGCCAGCCCAGCAGGTCCTCCGCTCTCGTGCTCTCTGCCGGGACACCTTTTCTTTCCAGGGACAGACTGGACATGGCAGGTTTTGCAAGAGCTGCATCCAGAGGGCACAGGATGGCGAGACCCTCCTCCTCCTTGGAGGACTGTGGCAGGGGAGCCGTGCAGGGTCCTCAGTGGGTCCCGGGGGAGGCACTGGTCAGAGTCAGGAGCCGTCATCTGAGGCTGCTGTCACTGTGGCTGGTGTGTGCCATCTCCTTTGACCTTCTGTGAGTGTGGGGGCAGGGCCCTTGGTGTCCCCATGGTATGGGTGCATCGAGGTGCTTGGGGACAGTGCAGGTTGGCCAGGGCGCAGCCTGCCAGGCCCCACTGTTGGTCTGCTGCCCCTCCAGGGCTGGCGTGTGTTTCAGTCAGGGGAAGTCAGGGCAGGTTGGGGGTTTGCCGTATCACCTCCCTCTCTTGTGGGAGCCTCAGAGACCCTCTAGCCAGTGTCTGGAACTGGCCAGTCTGGGCTCCTCGTAAGTGACCAATTGGACCCTCTGTTCCCAATGTGACCCGTGGACTTTCAGTGTGAGGGACAGGAGTGGCCAACTCTGACAGCCTGTCTTCCCTACAAGAGAAGAGCGAGGTGGGGCGGGGCCTGCTGTGGTGGCCTGAGACCCCCACTGAGGTCCCTTGAGGAACCTGAGCACCAGGCTGGCCGGGGCTGATCATCTCTGCCCCTCCGGCCTCCTCCCCTCCGCAGCTGCCCACCCACCCACCTGTCCACACCCTGCCTGTCCTCAGGCTTCCCAGAGCCCTTCCCGTTCTCCCCCCAGGGTCTCCCAGCCCTCTCTTGGGACTTGCCTCAGTGGCTTCTGTTGCCACTGGTGGGTGGGTGTGCACGGGTATGTGCGTGTGTACCTGAGTCTGCGTGCGTGAATGTGCTCTGCACACCGAGAGTGGGCCCGTCTGGCTGTGCACGTGTCTGAATGTGCTGTGAGTGAGGCATGTGGGAGGTTGTGAGTCTGCAGGTGTCTGGGGGGCCACAGCACAGTGCCCGGGCATGGGGGCAAGAAGGGGCGGGGGCGCCTGGTGGAGGCCGCGGTCCCCAGGGTCCCTGGGAGGCCCACTGACTGGCGCTGCGCCTGCGTCCTGCCACCTGGGGGAGCTGCTCCCAGGAATGCCAGGTGGACCCAGGTTCCTATCCTGCTGTGGCCTCTTAGCTGTGTCCCTGGCTGGGGAGGTCACCTGGAGAGCTGAGGTGGTGATGGGACAAAGGGGTGCCTTGAGGTGAGCCACCCACAGTCAGAGGCTGAGAGGGGGTGGGCCCAGGGCCCTGGGGGAGCCTCCTGTGTAGAAGCCTGCACTTCAGCCCTTTGACTCTGGGAAGAGGGCAGGGCCCGAGAGAGGAACCCAGATTTACAGCCTGGTGGAAGGGGTGAGACTTGGAGCTTGGGGTGGGGGTCAAGAGCACCCTGCACATTCCTCCTTGGCCAGGGCATGGGACACAGCAGGCTACCAGGTGCTGCTATGGGACCCTTATGCCTCTGGCAGTGAGTCATGCACCTGGCAGCTGACCTGGGTTTCAGCCTGTGGCCTCCCTGCTAACCGGGGAGGGACTGTGGTCTGGGCTGGGTCTGGGCTGCCTCCTGCAGTGGGACCTGCCTCTATCCCTCTCTGACCTAGGGGTCTGTGCCCTCTCCTATTAGCTCTCTTGGGAGTGGCTGGGGAGTGTCTTTGGGGAGGGAAACAGCAGCATTTGCAGACGGTGAGTGGCCTGGCCCACCCAGGCAGCTCCTTGCAGCCCTGTTCCGCTGGGGAGGAGCGATTTCTGGCCTGGTGGACTACAGAGCTCACCCTGCCGCCTTGGCCTTGCTTTGTGCCTGGAGGCTGTGGCTTGTCCTTCAGCCTCCAGAATGGATAGGCAGTCCTTCTGGGCTCTGTAGCAGGTGGACCGGCCTTGGCTGTCTCTGCACCTCAGTTACTGCTCTGTAAAATGGGAGAGCCACAGGTGTGTCTTGTCAGGGTTTTAAGGAAATGAAATGACATAAACTGGTAAAGTTTTGGCAGGCCTAGACAGACATCAGTGGTCATTTTTGATAAAGCCTTGTTAGGGAGAGAGACTGGGTGCCTGGAAGTTTCTGGGTGGCCTTTGCAAAACCGCTTACATCTTCCTAGCTGGGTTTTAGGTTTCCCATCTGTAAATTGAAGAATTTGCTCCAGATGGTGGTTAAGCTCCTTTCCCTAGGATCTGAAGTTCGCCTGCTGGATTCCTGCAGTGTTTCCTGGTGGGAACAGCCACAGTCAGTGGCTTAGCTGTCCTTCCCTGCCCAGGACTCACTCAGCATTGGGCCTGGAGTTATGAACTGGGGACAGCAGGTGGCCGTCAGGGGCAGGTGCTGCTCAGGGTGGGCCCAGTTCACTTCTCACGGGCCAGGGCTTTCTGTGGGCAGGGGCTGCTGGGGGTCATGTAGAGAAAGCCGTAGGGATTGCCTCTGCCTTCAGCAGGGAGGGGCCCGGTGGCCCAGTGACACCTGTGCAGTCACAGGGAGGGAAGAGGTGTCAGGTGTACTTGCCATCTCTGTGGTCGTGGTTCCCCTATTCTGCACACAAGGAGACTGAGGCCTGGAGAGGAGCCGCAGTTACAGGTCTGGCGTTTTGTCCTGGCGTATGCCTCTGTGCCGTCCCACTCACCTTCTGAGACAATTAAAATGCCTCCAGGACACGGCCAGCACATCATCCAGTCTCAGTTACCCAATCTGTCTGCCTCCCTCCGTGAGCTGTAGCCTCTGTCTAGCCAGAGGTCTCAGGAAGCCCTTAAGGGAGCAGCCGTCCAGCGGCCTCTGGATGCTCTGTCACTATCTCCTCCTCACTGTTTTCCAGAGGTCCCTGGCCCAGCCTCTCATCTCCCCGGTCCTAAGGTGCACAGAGGGACTCTGACCTCGAGGTTTCCTGGTCAGACTTCCTGCCTCAGGTAACATCCTGAGTTTCCATCTCTGGAGCTAGCAGGCCACAGCCCTCAGCCTCTTCCACGAGAGAAGAGGCCTGGTTACCTGCAGGCTGGCGGGGGTAGCCTGGTCACCAAGAGCCACGGGATTGGGGAGGGGTGGCAGGAGGCCTCAAGGCAAGGCCCTCCTCCTCCTGCCACCACCTGACGCAGCCCTAGAGGCAACGGGGTGGGGTGGGGTAGCAGTGTGTTGTTTTCCTGGGGCACGGCCCCTGCTCCCAACCCTCTCCCCATTTGGGGTCGGCTGGTGGCTGAGGCCTTGGGCTGTGTGCCATCAGCATCCCCACTTGGCCCTGCGCACTTCACAGCTGTGACACCTGTTCAGTCTGTTCAGCCACCTACGTGAGGGCTCAACTTGCCCCTTCTGTGCCATAGTCTGAGCAGTATGGATGACACCCAAGCCAGGAGGACCGTCCCACCTGGAGACCCAGTGGGAAGGGGTGGGTGAGGGAGACCCTTGGAGGGAGGCTGGAGCAGGGGCCCCACCGAGCGGGTGCTGCTGCGGCAGTATGTCTCTGAGCCCCCTTGCCTGGGGTCTGGAAGGGGCAGGGGCAGGCTTCTTGGAGGTGGCCAGCATGGGCTTTAGGAGCTGGGCATTGGGCAAGCTCCGGCCGCCTCAGCCAGGAGACCGGGGTGGGTCCTGCTACCTCTGGACCTCAGTTTGCTCTGGGTGGGGGGCAGTGAAGATGGAGGGATACCGTACAAAGTCATGCAGGCATATCAGGGTGCGGACGGACATGAGGCTGCCGTCACGGTCTGGCTTCTCTGCCTCTTTTGTCATGAGGGATTGAGGTGACGGGATCTTTCTGAGTCAGCCCCTGCCACCCACGCACCCTTTACTGCCCTGCAGTCCCCCCCCCCCCCAGTGGGCAGCAGCACTCACAGGGCCTAAGGCACAGAGGTGTGGGCCCTGGGCCCCAAGGCTCAGGGGCTCTCACGCCTTTGCATCTGGGGTTTAGATCCACAACCCCTGAGAGTGAGGGGACATCTAGATTTGGGACACCCTTTTAAACCACACTAAAAGTTCCGTTTGGCTTGAGAAGAAGTGGACCAGTTCCGAGAGCCACAGAGGAAGTTGCTCTCATATTTTTCTCCCCCCCCAACAGGCTTCTGAGCCTGATCAGCTCCCCACGGGCGACCAGGCTGTCCATTCACGCATCCCCTCCAGAGCTGGCTGCCAGTGTCCTCGCTCATTTTTCCACTCAGTTGTCCTGGGGCTTGGATGCTGCCAAACCCGTCTTCCCACCCCCACTGGCTGCCTTGGAGAAGAAACCCCGTCTGTGCCGGATGCTGTGGTGCCCCCGTTACAGAATGTGGTGGCTGGGTAGTGTTCCCTGCTTGCTTTCGTTTTTCCGGCCTCCCTTGGGTAGCAGAGCTCGAATGTGAAGCTGCGATTGTGCGTGTTTCATGATTAATTGCTGCGTGGCGGCCGTGTGTCATTCTGAAGGCAGCCACCCCAAGTGTTTTCCGACCTTGCTCTCTATGTGACAAAAGAAAAAAACATAAGGGAAACACAGGCTGAGCCCAAGAAGGCAATTTCTAATGATCAGCTTCTGAGTATGCAGAAGTGCTGCGTGGAGATTTCCCAGGCAGATAGGTGAGTTTCTGGGGCAACCTATTTAAATGAGCTTGATAATCTTGCCACTTGGCTCCACAGAGCTGTGTGGTCGCGGCTGATAAGGATGGTCTCTGATTCCTGGTGACAGTGCGAGGGCGTGGCAGTGGACCCTGGCCCGAGTGGGCGGCCGAGTCCTTTGTTGCTGTCCGGGTCGGTCCTGCCTAGTGTGGGCATCCTGCCCGCGGCGTGGCTGGAGGGAGCACGTGCCCAGGTTCATATTTCGAGTTCCTGGGGAAGCTGAGGGGCTCCGTGACCAGGGCTGCTGTGACAGCTGAGTGTGGCGCTGACACCGTGGACTCGGGATGCTTTGGGGGTGCTTCCCCCGGGTGTCTACTCTTGGTGACTCCCAGTAACCTGGGTGCAACTGGGCCCAAAGTGGGGGTCAGAGGTTTGTTGCCTGCTGCAGGCTCCCAGGGGGATCGTGTGCGCAGCAGGTGGAGGGAGGACCAGGCGCAGGTCACTTAGATCTCGAGTCAGTTGCTGACTTGGCCTCTTACTGCTGGGTGACCTGGGTCACATCTTTATCTCATTAGTCACACCGTCTGCATCTGGTACAGTGGGTGGCGCTTGTGTGGTGCCCTGCCTGGTGCTCAGCTGGCACCCAGCGTTCAGTGAACAGTCACTCAGTGTTTTGAGTGTTAAGAGGTAGGGATCGGGATGCAGGGTCCCCTGGAACCCCCTCTGCTGATGCCGTCTGTCCAGTCACCCACCCACCTGTCTGTCCCTGCCCCATTCCTCCACCTCTGCACTTGCTTGTCTTTCACTCTCCCGCAGATGTTCTTTGAGTGCCCTGAAGACTCTGTGGTGTGAGCCCATCAGCTCTGGAGCTGCAGTTTTCTTCATCTGTGACTCGTGAAGAGGAAGCTCAGAGCCTAGTATTGGAGGTCAGATGTGACACCAGGCCCACAAGAGCTTTGGAAAAGCCACATACAGCATGTGAAAGGTGTCAGTTGTCTGGGATGCCTGCGGGGAGCTGAGGTCCCAGTGGCCACGCTCAGCAGACGGCGTCACCAGCAGGGTGTGCTCCCGTGGACGTGGCCTCCACGTGGTATCTCTAGAGCCACAGCCTCCGCCACCCGTAGGAGATGGGGAGAGTGGGAGGCTGAGAGTCATATTGTCACGGGTCCTGGAGTTGTGACAGGGTGGGTAACCAAAGGCTCCCCTCTGCTGGGGCCTGAGTCCTTGGGCCACTGGGCCTTGGTCTTCTGTCTGTGAAACGGGAGCAGCTGGTCAGCGATCTCACAGTGGTGACCCCTGGGCTCCTGGAGTTGTGGAATGGCACCCATGGAGGCGCAGTGTCCCCGTGGCTCATGCGCCCCCTGGCATGTCCCCACTGTGGGCACAGTGCTACATCTGGTCAGGTGCCTTAAACAGTCATGGAGCAAGAAGAGCTTAGTCATTCATGTCCTATAGAGCAGCATTTCTCCAGCTCTGTAAAGTCACATGCCACAGCTTGTGTGGCATGGCTGCGGTGTGGTGGCCGAGCACACGCGCCAGTGTGAACTGAAACCCACATTTTGTGAACAGGGCTCAGTGTCCTGCTCCCCTCTGACCGTCTCTTCTGGACACAAGGAATAGTGTGAGAAAGAGCAGAACAGGAGATACGAACAAACAGGACAAAAAGAACAGGCAGATTTTGAAAGAACTAAATAGAAATTCTCAAAGTCAAAGTTATAGTTGTTGGAATTAAAAACTCAGTATGTGGATTAAACAGTGGTCTAGGGTGAGCTGAGGAGAAAATTAGCGAATTAAAAGACAGACCTGAGGAAATCACTGGGAATACAGCACAGAGGGATGAGACTTGGGAGACACGAAAACTAAGTTGAGACAAGATTTAGAGACGGCCAAGGGGCTGCGAGCTGACCTGAGGAGCTCTCACCTGGACCTTCACAGAAGGACATGCGAGCCTGGGTGAGCCCTCCAAAGAGGAATCTGCAGTACACGTTTTCATTTTCTTCTTGGCTCTGTCTTGAGTTTTGATTGTGTTTACATTGAAAATACTCACAAGCATGATGTCTCCTTTCTGTCTGTAAACTCAGTGTGATAAAGCAAAGAATGCTCAAGCCTTGGGGCAAACGTTACCTGTACCGTGTATTTTTCGCAGCATCTGGACTGGATCAGAGCATCATTGAGGATTTTTATAATTCTCTTCTGAACCTGAGACTGACAGCTTTGCGTGTACTGTTGCTGTGGTCTAAAGGTTTTCTCAGGCAGGAGTTACACCTGCTGGGCCTATGATGTGAAGACATTGGAGATAAATCACAGAGCAAACCCCCATTTGTTCCTCCTTTCAACGAGCTCACAGACCAATGTGCCATGGAAATCAGCCTCTAGGACTGCCGGGGGTGGGTCTTCCTGGGTCACTTAGTAACCCTTCCTTCTCCCCTCCCTCCATCCCTCTTTCCCTCATCTTCCTTGCTTGTTTCCATCTATTCCACCCCCCATTCACTCATGTTGACACTTACTGCTGGCACTGTGGCTCACACCTGCAGTCCCAGCACTCTGGGAGGTCGAGGTGGGAAGATGCGTTGGGCTCAGGAGTTCGAGACAAGCCTGAACCAGAGCGAGACCCCGTGTGCACTAAAAATGGAAAAATTGACCAATTAGCCAGGTGTTCTGGCAGGCCCCTATAGTACCAGCTACTTGAGAGGCCGAGGCAGGAGGATCACTTGAGTCCAGGAGTTTGAGGCTGCTGTGAGCTATGATGAGGCCATAGAATTCTAGCCTGGATGACAGACCAAGACTCTTTCTCAAAAAACAAAACACAGTGAAACAGAACATGTCCTGAGTGACCTCCCAGCTGGCACTTGGAACACAGAGGTGAAAGGTGCAGGACCATTTGCTGAAACCTTTCAAGCAGGCCTGGTCTCCCGGGGGGAGCACTCCTCGTTTTTACAAGAGTGAGGCTCCGGCTCGGCGCCTGTGGCTCAATGAGCTAAGACGCCAGCCACATACACCTGAGCTGGCGGGTTCGAATCCAGCCTGGGCCCGCCAAACAACAATGGTGGCTGCAACCAAAAAATGGCTGGGTGTTGTGGCAGGCGCCTGCAGTCCCAGCTACTTGGGAGGCAGAGGCAGGAGACTCGCTTGATCCCAGGAATTGGAGGTTGCTGTGAGCTGTGATGCCACAGCACTCTATCCAAGGTGACAGCTTGAGGCTTTGTCTCAAAAAAAAAAAAAAAAAAAGAGTGAGGCTCCTCGTCAGCTTCCTGTAGCTGCGGCTTTATTGGGGGTCTGCCACTGTGTGTTGAGGGGGGTATCCTATGGGGTAGCCTATGGTGGGCCGGGGGTGTCTGTGGCAGTGAGAATGACAGACTGTGTTTTCACCTTTTGGTCTGAATAACATGTTTTGTTGGCAGGACAAGTCGTGTTGGGTTTGCATCTCTTGGTGGTGATGGTGGGGTGTGGGCAGGTGCCAGCAGGTTTAGTTAAGCAAAAAGGAATCAAACGACGGAGGGGTGATTACTGCTGACACGTCATGTTATCCGTTAGTCTCATTTTGTCTGTTAGACGTCCTTTGCAGCCTGCTTGTTTTACTTAAGACACTCAAGAGAGTATTTCCTGTCACAGAATCCTTTACCTGGCGGCCTGCAGCCCTGCGTGGGTCCAGCCTGTTTTATTTCTCCTGTGTCCTAGCGTGCTGGGCAGTCAAGCTGCTGATTCCTGAGCATTTGGAAAGGGCTGTAACCAAATAGTTGGACACATCCAGCCAGAAACTCTGCTGTCTTTAAAGATGCCTGCTGTAGAGCTGTTTGACACGGCCTCCCAAGGCATCTGTCCAGTCTCTTCTCCTTTGTAGGGTGTGTTGGGAGCCCTGCCTGCTGCGCTGGCCAGGCGGGGGAGAGGTGGGGCTGGGGCCTCAGGGCTGGACAGTCCAGCAGAGGGGCCATGCCCACCTCTGTCCCTGTGTCCTGCCTTCACATCAGGCTGACAGTCAGCAGTAAAAGCTTCTGTTGAGAGCCTGCTCCCAGAGATGAGAGAACACTCAGAAGGGCAGCGAGGCCCAGCGAAGGGAGTGGACACTTGCTTCCTCTGGCCACCTGACCTTTCTGTTCTCTCCAGGGCATGGTCCTGCACTGTCTGCCTGCCTTTATTTGAGAGCCTGGCTTTAGGGGTGCTTGCCTGGTTTGGGGGTCCTTGGGGGTCCAACAGGATGAACTTTGTCAGAGTGTTGCTTGAAGGTGAGGCAGCAGATCCCCCGTGACAGGGCCCTGGGAGTCCCGTTCGTGGCCACTGGACTCTGCCCTGCCTTGAGCCACACCCATCGGTGGTTTCCAGACCGTGACTCCTTTGCCTGAAGTCCTTCCTGGCCACTCTGCTGGACTGTCCTGCATGAAGGTGTGATCTGTCCGTGTGCCCCTTCAATGGCACTGGCTCTGCAGGGTGTCCACAGGTGGAACGTTGGGATGTGCTTTCCCCTCTTCCGTGGGCTGGGACCGAGTCTATGGCATTACCTGTCTGACCCGGTTCCCCAGGGACAGGGGTGCCCAATTTGGGCTGCGTGTCCCAGCCATGTGGGATCTAATAGTAAATGCAGATTCCTGGACCCCGGAGCCTCTGGGGGTGGGGCCTGGGGCTGTGTCCTGGAGCTTCTCCTGCAGACATGTGGAAGCCAATGGGCGATTGGTGTCTGGGGACCTGGGGTCAGAGCAGGCGAGGTGGGGCAGGCCAAGATTTTCTCCTGGGACCCAGGTCCACCCACCACATCATATGGTCCATGCAGCACACGCCTTGTTCCCACCAGCTGGGCAGCAGCTGTGTGTGTGTCCTACGGTGGACCTTGACGAAACCACAGAGTCACAGCATCAGGAGCTGGTAGCATAGAGGGACTCCCACAGGCCTGGTCCTCCTCTTTCTCCTCATCTACCCCTGGACCTCCCAGCACACACCTGTCCCTTCCCCTGTCCCGGGCTGAGCCCTGTGGGCTGGCAGATATCAGAGTCCAGGGACGGGGCTGGCTGTGGGAGAGGAGAAAGCTGTGTGTCTTCCAGAGAGGAGGTGATAAAAGTTGGGAAAATGTCAGCCTTTGATATTTACCTTCTGAGAAGAGTCGGCAGGAGCTGTGGGCCGGGGAGGCTTTTCATCATGCCAAGAGCACTGACCCCGGGGACACCAAGATGTCTGGCATGGGAGTGGGGCAGGCCCAGCAAGAGGTGCCTCGGGGAACCACCTTGGTTCCGCCTGTGCCTCCGCCACAAGCAGGCGGCTCCTGCTCCCAACCTTCCTCCCATAGGCAGGTAGGTCCTGCTCCCAACCTTCCTCCCCACAGGCAGGTAGGTCCCGCTCCCAACCTTTCAGGGCGGTAGGTTCCACGTGGGCTGCCTCCACCCCAGATCTGACCTCGTGCTATCTCAGGGTACCCTCATCTGCTCTCAGCAGCCCCTGGCCTGGTCCTGGGGCTACTGGAGTGGGTTCCCCTTTGGTGGGCCCTCAAGCTTAGCTGACCACATTTAACACCGTGTAAGGAGCTGACCCATCCTTACTGCGAAACCAGCAGAGCCCTTCATCAGCCACTGGTGACAGCCTCTGTCCCCGAACAGAGCCCTCTATCTCAGGGCTAGGGCCACTGTGGCCATGGCAGCTGCAGGAGTGGCTCTCTGGAGCAGGAGCGGCTCTCTGTCTCTGGAGGGTTAGAAGGCCACGTTCTGGCCATGGCTGCAGTGCCATGTCCTGTACACGATGTCACCTTCTGTGTCAACACTGACCATTGGCTGGTGTCTGCCTGGGACTGCTGTGAAGATCGGCACATGTGTCTGGCTCTGGGGAGGAGGGGCCGGTCGATGAGTGGTGTCGGTTGTGGGGGCAGAGGGGCCAGGCCTTCAAGTTCTGAATAACGGTTTAGCATCTTGTCACGTGATGGTCAGGGCACACAGCAATGTCTCTTCAAGTCTTGTTTTTCCTAAATATTTAGCACTCTTATATACCTAAAATAACAGCCAAGGCCAAGTTGCTTGTTATTTGTGAAAGGTCCCTTGCAGTGTGGAAGCCATGGCCAGGCCATCTGCATCACAGGCCAACTGAGTCTTGCCCGAGGAGACACAGAGGAACCCTGTCACCCTGTGGGCTGTGACGCCTGAGTCCCAGGCCCTGGAGCACAGCTGCCTGCAGGGGCACACTCACAGCCTGAGATGCGGTCAGCAGGCTGAGAGAGAGCCCTCCTATATGATTTTTTTTTTTTCTCACTTAAAAAAAATTTCTACTGGAAGCAGAACAACCTGAGAGGAAGTCTGAACCAGAGTCCCAACTGAGGGGCTTGTCTACTGCGTGTGCAAAGCGGCATGGCCTTGTAGGGGTGACAGGCGGGACATGTCCCTGGGCTCAGCTCCTGGGCCAGCCAGCACCGTGGGGATGTCTGTGAATTCAGCAGGTGGTGTCATGGGCCATTTTCTTGTTGTCCCCTGCCAGACACACACGTACACAGAACTGCACACCTGTGCATGTAGGAGCCGGGGACAGCCTCCCTGGGTACAGCACACACGCTGCGACCCCGTCTGGGCTGCGTCTGCTCCCTGGGTGCGTGAGTGTGGGCCGCGGGAGCCCAGTAATGCTGTTGAGCTGATCATGAGCCGCTTCCTCTGTCTGGTGTGTGTCACCCTCTGTGCTTCTGGGTCTGCCGCCCTGTCCCCCCCTGCATTTCCAGCCATGGAGCCTCTTGCTCCACCTCCACAGAGTAGCTGCATCCGAGCCTTTGAGGCTGGGAGGCGGGTGGGCCCTGCGTCTCTGGGGAGCCTGGCCATATATCAGGGCAGAGGAAGAAGGAAAGAGCGCTCTGCTTATGGAAGGTTCCAGAACTTTCATTTTGGTGAGTCTGTTGTGCAGTTCTTTGTTGTCCTTCCGAATCCTGACCCTTGCAGCAGCTGGGCATCTGTGTAAACGTCGTGCAGAGGGGCCTGGAGGGGACCAGGCACTGCCCTGGCCGTTTGCACACATGGTGCTGGCTGTGGTGTGACTCCAGGCATCCGACCTCTCTGGGCTTCCTTTGCCCATCTCTGAAATGAGCGTGAAGTCACTCCCGTGAGGATGAGCTGTCACTGACCATGTGGTGACTTCAGAAAAGCAATTTAGAGTGGTGTCTCACGCCTGTAATTCCAGCACTCTGGGAGGCTGAGGTGTGAGGATCTCTTGAGCTCAGGCATTTGAGACCAGCCTAAGCAAGAACAAGACCATGTCTCTATTAAAAACAGAAAAACTAGCTAGGGGTTGTGGTGAATACCTGTAGTCCCAGCTACTTAGGAGGCTGAGGCGGGAGAATCACTCAAACCTGGCAGTTTAATGTTGCTGTGAGCTGTGATGATTGCATGGTACTCTTCCCAGGGTGACAGAGTGAGACTTGTCTCATTTAAAAAAAAAAATAAAGCAGTGCAGGATGAGCCCTTTGTAAACCTGAGCTGAGTCAGGACCCTCCTTGGTGGAAGTACCACCCAGGGATCAGAAGCAGGAGCCCAGCCCCACAAATGTGGCAAACCCCAGCAAATATTAGTGCACCAACATGACAGATTTTACACAACAAAAACAAAATAGGTAAAATGCTGAAAAACGCTAAACGTGTTTCTCACGGGGGGTGAGAGGTGCTGAGCTCACAGTTCTCAGCCTCTGCAGAACAGCGTTCCAGCTTTGTGATTCCTTCTCTCTCCCTTGTCTCCCCCAGGTCATCTCTGCGGTGTCCAGACTGTCCCTGCACAGCGCTGCACAGAACAAGGGCATCAGGTGAGCGCTCTGGCACTGCTTCCAAAGGCGGCTCCTTTAACCTCCATCAACACCAGCCTGCCTTCCTGCAGGTGTGAGGGTTTTGAGCAGAAGTCCTCCGCCTGTGTCTTTATCATAAATTCCCAGTTTGTTTTCGAGTTGCCTGTTGTCAGGGGCTGGCAGAAGTATGGAGAAGGGGGGCCGTTAGCTCACACAAGGGAAATCTTGCAAGCATGTTACTGACGGCTGCAAAATCTCTTTCGATTTAGGTAATAAGATCAGCAAATTAATCCTGCCACAGATCATTGCGTACCTAAATGCACACTCCACATGTCAGAACCAGGGCTCTGCTGTGAGTGAGGTGGCTGGCGTTTGTTTGCAGGGATGGGCCAGAACCCAGTGGACTTGCCCTGCTTGAGGCCACAGGTCTCTTGGGGCATCTGGGCAAACCAACCCTGAGGGATTTCTCCACCTGGTTTCATTCTGCTTGGATGGCCAGGCTCCATCTCAGAGAATACTCTGACCCTGCCTCTTGTGGTCTGGCCTCCTGCCTGTCAAATGGATGGGACAGGTGGACAGTGGGAAGGGGGGAGGACAGCCCCAAATGAGGACAGATTGCTGTGTATTCTGCCTCACAGGCCAGGGGTCAGGGAAACCAGTCTCCAGAACGGGCAGGGATGAGCACACAGCCGTCCTTCTCTGACGTATCTGGAAGGCTCCCATAGGACAGGGCTACAGGGTGTGACAAGAGACCTGGGTGACAGCGGGAGCCCATCGAGAGCCGAGTGCTTGGCGCCACACCTGGGCACAATCACATCAGGAGGGTCCTCCAGCTGCAGACGGGGCTTTCACCCTGACGTCCTCCCTGGGGACACAGTGCTAGGCTGTTTTCCAGCTATCACCAGGTCAGAAAAGTTTAACTAAAAAAGTGTGTTATTTCTTGATACAAGTCAGTACGTGGTTTGGGGATTTTTTGTGTTTCTGGAAATGATTGACTATTCTTTACCCTACTGTGCCATGATGACACTGTCAGTGTCCTGACACTGAAATGAAATTTGTGAAGCAAAAATCAGTCATTTCATTTGCTCTTACACAAAATACTAGACTTTGATCTCTTCTCCAAAATCCATTAAACATTCTCTCCAATCCAGAGGCCTGGTGCTACAGAGCTGTGTCAGGTGAGTGACACGGCCTGGCTTGGCGCTGGCGTGGTCCTGCTATGCCCTTCCCCTGGCCTGCAGCCTAGACACAGCCCCCAGCTCCAGCTGTGTCCGTGTTTCTGGCTCCTGATGCCCATCAGTGTCTCTGAGAGCCTGTTGCCTTGGGGCTGAGGGTTGGTGATGGGGCCCCACAGGTAGCTTAGAGGGTGGTGAGGAACGTGGAGGGGACAGGCCCTGGGTCTGTCTGGGGTGTGTGTCCTCCTGTGATTAATACAGAGGCTCCTCATGCTTGAGGTGGGCACCCTCTCTCCTGGCCAGCCTTACTGGGAGTGGGCACTGCAGGGCTTCTGGAAGCTGCTGCCCTCAGACAGGGCAGAAGCAGGCATTCAGCCCTCTGGCTGGGCCCTGAGGCCAGCAGATGTGACCGGACCACCCCTCCCCGCCCCTGTTTTCCTCTGGGCTGGGCATTGTCAGACAGCATATGGGCCTAGTGGCCCCAGACAGGGAATGAAGACCCCAGCCCAGAGGACCATTGCAGCATGGAGATGGCAAGCAGAGGCCTAAAGATTGCAGGCTGCAGAGCTGGTGAGGCCCAGGCTGAGCCCCACGTCCTCGTCAGCGTAGCCCTTGTGCCAGAGACATCTCTCTGAAGGCCTGGGGTCTCCCTTTTTATACTGGCAAGTCAGGGACAAACTCAGGGACTCCTCAGGCTTCTAAATCCCTAGCTCAGTGCCTAGCCCACAGAGGGGTTCACCAAATAGTTCTGATGACAGTAAAAGAGTGTGTTCCGCATCCGGGATTCACGGATGCACAAGAGACCTTACGTTCGTGGTTACAGATTAAGTCAGCAAATGGTAAAAGCACCTGGGGGGGAGGCTCACGTTGTCCCCCCTGTAGAGTCTTCTGGAGAGCACTTAATTAAGATTCATTAATGGTGAGCGACAAAAGGCAAGGAGAGTCTCTAGCCCAGCAAGCCCTTTGTTGCTGGTCAGTCGTGTCGGCATGGAATGCCTGCTCCCTGACCCTGGTTACTCAGTGTCCAGCCCCGCTGTGGTCACACTGATTCTACTACGCATCACGTCATCAGCGTGGCCCTATGTGGCCCAAGCTCCCAGGCACAGGTGGTTCCCAAGTTTCAAATATCCAGCTGATATGTGACTTGCTCTTACCGACGAGGCTGTTACAGCTGTTAGGTAAATGTCTGTTCCAATGGTTCCAACCTACGTACAAATTCAACTTAAGAACAAAGCTACCCGGAGACTGCGTGTGTACAAAGACCCTCTCATCAGAGTCTCACCAGGCAGGGCTAGGCTGAAGGTCACCTCCAGGAGCCGGGGAGAGCCAGTCCTGTCTTTGGAATGTGCAGTGGTTGAGCCCCCCACATCTGCTGATGCACCCTGTTACTGCACATGGAGCTGGGGAGTAGGAGGCCAGGAGGGAGATGCTCACAGACACCAGGGCGCAGGGCTTTGCCCCTCAGTCTCTGACTGTGCCCTGTCTTCTCCCTCAGTCGGTTCTCCCACCCCCACGGCCTGAAATTTTCATGGAGAATGGAGCATTCTAGGGGAAGGTGCCAGCACTTTGCAAGAACTAAGCTCTTCGTTGAGAGCATTTTATGGTGCCATTAATTAGCAAAGGTTTTAGTTTAGCCAAAACCTTTCTTTTCTGAAAACCCACTACCAAGCCTGCAGCCCTGGAGAACCCCCTTTCCCTTCACAGCTGAACAGGGGCCCAATGTGCTCCTTACAAAAATGATTTTCACAACCTTGCATTTTGCATAATTAGCTGATTTTCTATAAAAGCCCCAATTATGCTTCTCTGAGGCTGATGAATGGGAGAGAGAATTTAAGAGCCCCACCCTGGTGTGGACTGGGGGGATCCAACACAGCAGGGTGGGGGATTGTGAGGTAAGCCACCCCGGAAGGGGTGTGGGTCCTTCTTGTGGCTAGAGCTTGTCCTCTTGGTCGGGGTGCCCTGATTTAGGTGGTAAGGGGAAGGACTCTCCCTGTGACCAGAGGTCAGGGCCATAATGGACACCTCGTCAGCCAAGTGACCTTAGCCAGGGATGCCCTGGGAACCTCTGTCTCTTCTCCTGTTAGCTGGGAGCATTGCCCTACCTGGCAAGGTCGCTGTGGGGGGGGGGTGCAGCTCAGCACTTTGGACGTCTTGACACTCGGACCTTGGGAATGTGACAGGAAGAGGGTTTTAATAGATGTAACTAAGCTTGTAATGATGAGGCAGGAGGGTCAGAGTCAGGAAAAAATGTCTTGATAGAGGTGGGGGTGACATGGCTGTGGGTGGAGGGCTGCAGGCGACTTCGGAGGCTGGGAAAGGCAAGGGACGATTCTCACAGAGGCTCAGGAGAGAGACTTGCCTGGCTAACACTTGGCTGTTTGCCTGAGACGGTTCGGGATTCTGATTTGGGAGCTGGGGGACGCTGTGGAGTTTGTTCCAGCAGCAGGAGCTGGAGGGCCGGCCCAGGCTGGGTCCTCACTGGGCTGGGGGCCCCTGGGGCAGGGACCAGCTTCCACCTTTGATTTCCTCATCCCTGCCCCGCCCCTGTCCGCTCGCGGACATTTTTAGTTGAGGCAAATTTATATACATAAAATACACAATTTAGTGACATTTAGCACATCTGTGGTACTATGCAGTTGTCACTCTGTAATTTCAGAACATTTCCATGTCCCACAAGGAAGCCCCGTAGCCCCTTCCCCCAGGCCCTAGCAGCCCCTCTGTCCTGGGCATCTCCGAGCAGTGGAATTGCACGTGTGCCTTTTTGTGCCCAGCTTCCTTTGCCTGGACTAATGTCTTCGGGGCTCACCTGTGTGCGCAGGTGTCAGCTCTGTTCCTGCTGCTGCCCGAGTGACTTTCTGTCATGTGATGGACAAGTTTGCTCATTCACTCTTCACTTGATGCACCTGTGGGTTGTTTCTACCTCTTGGCGACCTGGGCTGAGGCAAGCAGGGGTCAGGGGTCGGGGTCGTGCTGAGGTTAGGATGAGAGAAACTGGACGCCTCCCAGCACTCAAGAGCTGGAACTTCCTGCTTCAGTTTGAAGCAAGTTCTCAGAATATCAGACACATCCAGATTAAATCCAAGTACAAGAAAACATTCAGAACTGAAATGTCACTGGAGGCTTTAGAGAATGTGGGGGGAGCTGGTGATGGGCCCCCCAGAGCTCCTGGGCACTGAACCTCCCAAAGCGTGGTTTGAGTTGCATGGGCTGCTCATGTGTGTGCAGGTGTGTGTTCGTCCGTGCATGCAGGGGTGCATGCACAGGTGTGTGCCTGTGCTTCTCGGGGCCCTGGCCTCCTTGCCTGGTGTTTTCTTCTCCTGTGGCCGAGAGATCACTGGATCACTGGAGCTTGCTGGGCAGCTCAGCTCATGAGAAAGTCTGTTATCTCCAGTGGTGACCTTCCTTTCTACCCTAAGTCTTGTTTGTCTTTCTGAGTCACCTAAAAAGTGCCAGACATCTCTCCAGTGAGACATCTCTACCCTGGGGACAGTGGGGGCCCTGGCCATGAGCAGGGTCAGCAGGCCCACATCTTGTCCTCCTAAACCCTGGCCTTGTGTGTGGGAGTGGCCCTGCTGTGGCTGCTATAGCCTTCTGTCTTGGGCACGACGTCTCCAGCTTTTTGCTATCCCCCTGGTGCTGCCTGCTTAATTCCAGGCAATTGGACTGGCCATGAGAGAACGGATTTGGATGGGAAGTGGCAACTTTTATATGCTCAGCAGCTCATCCTGCCAGCAAGACGGTTTTAATCGTCCCACCTGGTGACATCAAATATCCTGGCCACCTGTCCTTGGTCAGTGAATCCCGAGGCCAGCCTATTTGGAGAGCCTTTTCTCCTGTCCTGTCATCATGATAATGAATCCCGCATCCTGTGCATAAGCGGAGGGAGGGGAGCAGGTGGAAGGCATTATGTTCCCTCCTGGGGGTTGGAAGAGGCCACCGTGGATTGCGGGATGGCAGGGTGGGGTCCGGCCCTCTCCAGCCTGGGCGTGGTGCTGCTGGTCTGTGACAGGTGACTTGTGCACAGCCTGCCACCAAATCACCAGCCAGCCTGCTCCATCAGGCTAGTGTCTACTCCCTACCCAGGACCCAGCACTCTTTTCAGTTGCACAAGCAGGCAGCAGCTCAGTGAGTGATAGCCTTGGGCAAGGCCCCCTCCAAGCCCGGCTTAGTCTCTACCTCCTGCTCATGGCCCCTCCTGTTCCAACTCCTCCTCTGCACCTGAGGGGCCAAAGCTGCAGCCTCAGAGCTCAGGTAGAACAAAACATGTTAGGTAGTATGTGTGTGTGTGTGTATGCTCATGCATGTGCAGGTGTGTGCATGTGCTCATGTGTGCATGCAGGTGTGTTCTTGTGTGTATGCAGGCGTGTGTGTGCTCGGTGCATGCACAAGTGTGTGCCTGTGCTCATGTGTGCACTCAAGTGTGCATGTTCACATGTGTGCTCGTGCGTGTGTGCATGTATGTGCATGCAGGTGTAGGTTGCTCATGTGTGCATGCAAGTGTGCACTCGTGCATGCATGCAGGTGTGTGCATGCCCATGCATGTGTACAGATGTGTGCTCGTGTGTGCAGGTATGTGTGTGCTCATATGTACATGCAGGTATGTGCATGCTCACACATGTGTGCAGGTGTGTGCTTGTGTGTGTGCAGGTGTGTGCGTGCTCATGTATGTGGCAGGCGTGTGCTCACATGTGTGCAGGTATGTATGTTCATCCGTGCATGCAGGGGGTGCATGCATAGATGTGTGCCTGTGCTCATGTGTGTGCACACACATGTCTCTGTGCTCTGAGCTCATGGGGAGACCTGGGTCTTGCTCATGTCATCACCCATTGTCTCCCCACAGGACTCTGAACATGTCAGCTGGGGCTGCAGGCCCAGCTGGGTCCTCTTGAGCCTTGGCTGCAGGTTCCAGAAGGCTGTCAGTCCCTGTGGTGAAGGCAGGAGGGGTGGGGCCTGCAGCCTGCTCCTCGCAGTGTTGCCTCAGTTTTTGGCAGATGCCTGCAAAAGTCCCGAGGCCAGGGACCAGAGCCAGGGCAGCTGGGCCCAGTGGGCTTAGTGTCTTTGGTTTAGGGATCCCAGGCTGGTGGCAGAGCTGACCTTGGCTGGAGAGGTGATATACTGCAGCACAGGGGCCCAGGATGTGTGTTGCCTACGAGCTTTGCTGAAGGAAGGCCTACCTTTTGCCACATCTACCTGTGTGCTGGGACGTTCTCTCTTAGGGACTCACCCTTGGAGCCTGTGCTGGCAGCAAGGTTCAGTGCCTGCCCGCAGCTCCATGCCTCTTTCTCCTGCCCCTCCCCAGGGAGCCCACACAGCCCACACCACCTCTGCGGCCTGGCCATGTGAAAGCTGGACATTTAGGAGCCTCTGCTCTGCTAGGACAGGCCCTGTGGTCTTGAAGACCCCTCTAGGGAGGAGATGGCGAGGTCCTGGGTCAGGACAAAGGGGAAAGTCATCATTCCTAGGAGCCCATGGAGAATGGGGGTGGCTGAGGTGGCTCTGGGTTCCCTCCCAGCAGCTGCCACCCTGTGATATCCTGGGACTGGCAAGTGGACCATGGTTCCCATTGGACCCCACATTAGAGGTCCAACCACTCTCACCAACACTCAGCAGGATGTGAAACTTCCTGGTGACCCCACCCCCCAAGGACACAGGTGCCTGAACCTGCGATAGAAGGAGGGCGACTGTGTTTTGGGGCCTCTCCTTGTCGACTTTGGTCATGGTCTTTAAAAGCAGATCTGATAGCCAGCTCTGTGGGGCTTTCTAGACAAGTGAACCTGGTGCCGTCCCTCCTGCTGAGGCGCGAAGGCATGTCCTTCCCGATCTTGGAGGCTTTTCCCTGTGCACCTGCGGGCATAGTGGCACACGTGGGCACTTTTGCCTCAGTTTTTAGCAGATGCTTGCAAAAGTCCTGAGGGCGGAGGCTGACTTACTTATCTCAGAGCAAGAGCCACACTGTTCCTTCTCCCCAAATCACCTGCAAGTGGTAGCCTGGCAGCCAGCTTTAGGAAGAGAGGAAGGGAGGGAGAGAGGGAGAGAGGGAGGGAGGATGGGAGGCAGGGAGGGAGAGAGGGAGGGAGGGTGAGAGGTAGGGAACCTCCAGCATAGACTGCAAGGGATGTGTGCTGAGGCTGAACTGTCATAAGTGAAGACTGAGGTTAAGGGTCTCTGCTGTGGCCTCCACAGCAACCACCATG
>CAUYON010040788.1:0-13136 GCA_963573935.1 Arctocebus calabarensis
GTGGCAGGCGCCTGTAGTCCCAGGTACTTGGGAGGCTGAGGCAAGAGAATCGCCTAAGCCCAGGAGTTGGAGGTTGCTGTGAGCTGTAACATCACAGCACTCTACCGAGGGCAATAAAGTGAGACTCTGTCTCTAAAAAATAAAAAAATTACTCCTAGGTCTTTTTTTGGAGACAGTCTTCTTATATTGCCCTCAGTAGAGTGCCATGGTATCACAGCTCAAAGAACCCTCAAACTTTGGGTCTCAAGCAATTCTCTTGCCTCAGCCTCCCAAATAGCTAGGACTACAGGTGCCCACCACAATGCCCGCCTGTTTTTTTGTTGTTATTGTTGTCTAGAACTCACCAGCCCTGGTGTATGTGGCTGGTGCCCTAACCACTGAGCATGAGCACTGAGACAACTCCTAGGTCTTGTAAATGCTCTCTGTGGATAGACTGGGACAGGCCAGCCTGGTCTCTGAAGTCCTAAGCTTTCTCTGCTGGGAGGAACACTTCTGAACACAGCTCTGCATGCTGCCACACTCAGTCTAGCTGTGCTGAAGCACTGACTACCGATCTCAGATTGTCGACTCCAGGGCCTCTCCTGCCTTCCCAAATGTGCACAGGCCCAGGAGGGGCTGGCTGTCCCCAGAGTGGAGTCATGGGAAGGTGAGAGCAAAGGGGCAATTGAGAATCCCCAACAGTCAGGCAAGAAGCAGCAGATGGAGAGTGGACACAGATTCCAAGAGATGAAAGATATCAAGCATGAGGGAGAAAAGGCAGAGGGAAAAGTATAATAAGCACTGAACTAGAAAGGCGTGCAGAGAACCATCCAGAGAGCAGCAAGAGGACACTGACCTTAGTGGAGCTGGGTCACAGGGGAAGAGGGCAGAGGGGTCAGGGTGGTCAGTACTCAAGAGGCTGGAGGCAAGACAAAGGGAACAACATAAATCTCTCCGAAAGTCACTGACTTTCCAAGTTGTTGGGCTTATTGGCTGGAGCAGGTGGAATCTATTTAAAACACACCAGGCATTTTGCCTCATTCCATTTCCCTGCCCGGAAAAGGCTAGAGCTAAAGGCTGAGGGAACCATTCCAGCATCGGGACCCCACGTGGACCACATGGCTGAGACCATGAAGATCCCTGCCCCATCTTGCGTGACCTCCACGTCTATCTCCTCTCCCTCAAGATGCCAGGCCACTAAACTCCTGGCATCTTGAACACGGTCCCAAAGGCTGCTTGTGGTAGCCACTTCCACAGGGGCAGACTCAATGACTTCTTTCATCCTGTCTTCAAACTCGGCAGAAAGCAGATGCTGCTCCAGTGCGACAGTGCTGTAAGGGGATGCTCAAAGGGACCCCCTCCCTGGTGGGAATAGGCCTCAGGGCGACTGGGACGCCTTGGGTCATGAGACCACAGCAAGACAAAGAAGTAAGCATGAAGGGCGGCAAGGATAGAATGGCATGAGGCAGACCAGATGAACTCATGGACCAGGCACAGTGGCTCACGCTTATAATCCCAGCCCCCTGGGAGGCCAAGGTGGGTGCTTTGTGCTCACGGGTTGAAGAGTAGCCTGAGCAAGAGCAAGATCCCGTCTCTAAAAAATAGCCTGGCGTTGTGGCAGGTTCCTATAGTTTCAGCTACTCAGGAGGCTAAGCCAAGAGAATTGCTCCAGCCCAAGAGTTTGAGGTTCCTGTAAGCTATGATGCTGTGGCACTCTGTGGCAGGTGAGATTCTGTCTCAAAAAAACCAACAGCCTAACCTCTTTCCCTGGACTGTGTATCTTTGAGAAGCTATACTCTGGATAAGACCTGACTCCTTATCCACACACTACAGACAGCGAACAATGTAGGCTAGTAAAGCCATCTATGCAAGCTGTTTCCCACTGAGAGCATTGGGAATGAGTAGGCCTTCCTTCCCTGGCTCTTCAGCCTGAATTATGTAAAATACTTACCATCTTCTTAAAAAAAAAAAAAAAAGGCATTGTGGAGGGTGCCTGTAGTTTTAGTTGATTGGGAGGCTGAAGCAGGAGGATCATTTGTGCCCAAGAGTTTGAGGTTGCTGTGAGCTATGACACCATAGCACTCTACCCAGGGTGAGAAAGTAAGACTATACCTCAAAAATAAACAAACAAATAAAATGTTACTGTCCAATAAGGCTGAAAGTAAGTTCTCTGGTCTGCATGAGATTTATATTCCTGAAAAACTTAGTGTACAAATGAAATCAAATTTTGCTTGCCAGAGAAGTTGACTTTTCAAATAAAATTTGAGGTCACTCCTAAGTTTACACTGAGGGATGGTTTGTGAGGGTGAATAATCTTCCCTGTTCATGTTTGTAAATTTGGCATTTTGAAGGTCTGTTTTGGATAGCAGGGCAAGAGGGGCTGTGCCTAGAGATTCACCTCGAGTTTGCATTTAGGTTGCAATTACATATTACTTTAAAACAACAAAGACTTTGTAGACGGTTGTATTTGCAGTAGCTACTGCTAAAGTAATCTGAATTTTTAACACTTTTTTTTTTTTTTTGAGACAGAGCCTCAAGCTGTCACCCTGGATAGAGTGCTGTGGCATCACAGCTCATAGCAACCTCTAATTCCTGGGCTTGAGCAAGTCTCCTGCCTCCGCCTCCCAAGTAGCTGGGACTACAGGCGCCCACCACAACGCCCGGCCATTTTTTGGTTGCAGCCACCATTGGTGTTTGGCGGGCCCGGGCTGGATTCGAACCTGCCAGCTCAGGTGTAGGTGGCTGGCGCCTTAGCCTGTTGAGCCACAGGTGCCGAACCTGAATTTTTAACACTTTTAATGGAAATTTTCAAATACAGTAGAACCTCAATTAAGTTGACCACTCAAGACACTGTAACAAACTGATCAGTGACGGAGCTGGTCAACATAAGGAAGCAGGCCTACTATGCTGATACGCACATATGGTGTATGTCTGCTTTTTGAAAACTAGTTCAATTAAGAAGGTGGTAAATGTGGCTCAGTGCCTGTGGCTCAATGGGCTAAGGCGCCAGCCAAGTACACCTGAGCTGGCGGATTCGAATCCAGCCCGGGCCCACCAAACAACGACTGCTGCAACCAAAAAATGGCCGGGCGTTGTGGCGGGCGCCTGTAGTCCCAGCTACTTGGGAGGCGGAGGCAAGAGAATCGCTTGAGCCCAGGAATTGGAGGTTGGTGTGAGCTGTGATGCCACGGCACTCTATCCAGGGTGATAGCTTGAGGCTCTGTCTCAAAAAAAAAAAAAAAGGTGGTAAATGTAGAGAGGTGGTCAAATATGGAGGTTCTATTATATATATATATATATATATATATATATATATATATATAAAAGTAGAGAGCCTAATATGTGGGCGATTATGAAAGTTTTGACATATACAAAAATCTAGAACATAAAACCCATGTGGATGGAAACAAATGAAACCCTCTTGTAATACCAAAAAGCTGAGCAAATTGAAACTTGCATAGGTAAATCAGAAAGGACACTGATTCCTAGAAGTGAAATAACAGGCCATAAAACAGTCTGTCTCAAAACTTTCCTAGTGAGCCATGTATAATAAACCCAGACTCAGCAATTACCAACTCATGGCCAATCCTGTAAATTTTTGAGCCAGCCAACATAGGTGAATTTTACAGTAAAGGACAAATAGGAGTATGTCCTACTGAGGCTATGGAATCCAAAAAGTTTCTGCATGAACACCATAGCTATGAGGGTGTTTGAGAAGGGGTAGAGAAACATAGTCTTTTTTCCACTTTATTGCCCTCGGTGGAGTGCTGTGGCGTCACACAGCTCACAGCAACCTTCAACTTCTGGGCTTAGGCCATTCTCTTGCCTCAGCCTCCCGAGTAGCTGGGACTACAGGCGCTCACCATAACGCCTGGCTATTTTTCTGTTTTGCAGTTTGACCGAGGCTGGGTTTGAACCCGCCACCTTCAGTATATGGGGCCAGCACCCTATTCGATGAGCCACAGGTGACGCCCTCTTTTTTCTTTTTTTTTTTCTTTTTTTGAGACAGAGCCTCAAGCTGTCGCCCTGGATAGAGTGCCATGGCATCACAGCTAATTCCTGGGCTCAAGCAAGTCTCCTGCCTCTGCCTCCCAAGTAGCTGGGACTACAGGCACCCGCCACAACGCATGGCCGTTTTTTGGTTGCAGCCGTCATTGTTGTTTCGTGGGCCCGGGCTAGATTCGAACCCGCCAGCTCAGGTGTATGTGGATGGCGCCTTAGCCGCTTGAGCCACAGGTGTCCACCCTATTTTTATTATTTTTTATTTTTTTAGAGACAGAGTCTCACTTTGTCACCCTCAGTAGAATGCCGTGCTGGCACAGCTCATAGCAACCTCCAACTCCTGGGCTTAAGCAATTCTCTTGCCTCAGCCTCCCAATTAGCTGGGACCACAGGTGCCCGCCACAATGCTGGCTATTTTTGTTTTTTGCAGTTGTCATTATTGTTTAGCTGGCCCAGGCTGGTGTCGAACCTGCCAGCCCCGGTGTATGTGGCTGAAGCCGTAACCACTGTGCTACAGACGCCAAGCATAATATTTCTATTTTTAGTAGAGACATGGTCTTGCTCAGGTTGGTCTTGAACTCCTGAACTCAAGATATTCTCCTACCTCTGTCTCCCAGGATTATAGGCATGAGCCACCATGCCCAGTCATTCTGTTGCTTAAAAATTAAGTTGTTAAAAGCAAACATTATGAAGCTTTACAATAAACTAGTCCACTAAATATGAAAAAAGAGCAAACTGCCTGAACTCAGACCACCAAATCTGTATCACACTTTGACCTTATTTATTGTTTTATAGTAATTTTCTCAGCTGTGGTGAATATGTAACTTAACAAAATGTAAGTCACCAGGACAGATGTTCCGTGTAATATTAAAAATTCCAACGCTGGTTGGGCACCCGTAGCTCAGTGGTTAGGGTGCTGGCCACATGCTCCAGGGCTGGTGGGTTCAAACCCAACTCAGGCCAGCTAAAAAAAAAAAGCTGGGCGTTGTGGCGTGTGCTTGTAGTCCCAGCTACTAGGTAGACTGAGGCAAGAGAATTGCTTGGGCCCAAGAGTTTGAGGTTGCTATGAGCTATGATGCCATAGCACTCTACCGAGGATGACCAAGTAAGACTTTGTCTCAATTAAAAAAAAAAAAATTCTATCCCTTAACGGTCACATGGGTGTATACATTTGTCAAGATTCATCGAGTTTTTTATTCTTGACATCTGTCAGCTCGGCGCCTGTGGCTTAAGCAGCTAAGGCACTAGCCATATACACCTGAACTGGTGGGTTCGAGCTGCCCAGGCCCACAAAACAACGACAACTGCAACTAAGATATAGCTGGGTGTTGTGGCGGGCGCCTGTAGTCCCAGCTACTTGGGAGGCGGAGGCAGGAAAATTGCTGGAGCCCAGGAGTTGGAGGCTGGTGTGAGTTGTGATGCCACAGCACTCTATCCAGGGCGACAGTTTGAGGCTCTGTCTCAAAAAAAAGAAAAAAAAAAAAGATCTGGGCTCGGCGCCTGTGGCTCAACGGGCTAAGGTGCCAGCCACGTATACCTGAGCTGGCAGGTTCGAATCCAGCCCGGGCCCGCCAAACAACAATGATGGCTGCAACCAAAAAAAATGGCCAGGCTGTTGCGGGCGCCTGTAGTCCCAGCTATTTGGGAGGCAAAGGCAGGAGACTCGCTTGAGCCCAGGAATTGGAGGTTGCTGTGAGCTGCGATGCTACAGCACTCTATCCAGGGTGACAGCTTGAGACTCTGTCTCAAAAAAAAAAAAAAAGAAAAGATCTGTCCATGGCTCGGTGTCTAGGGCACCAGCCACATATACCAGAGCTGGAGGTTTGAATCCAGCCTGGGCCTGCCAAATAACAATGACAACTACAACAAAAAAATAGCTGGGCATTGTGGCAGGCGCCAATAGTCCCAGCTACTTGGGAGGCTGAGCCAGGAAAATCGCTTAAGCCCAAGAGTTTAAGGTTGCTGTGAGCTGTGTTGCCACAGCACTCTACCAAGGGAGACACAGTGAGACTCTATCTCACAAAACCTAGAAAAGATCTGTCCACTTTGGGCTCGGTGCCTGTAGCTCAGTGGCTAGGGTGCCAGCCATATACATTGGAGCTGGTGGGTTTGAATTCAGCCCAGGACCAGGCCTGCCAAACAACAACTAACAACCACAATCAAAAAATAGCCGGGTGTTGTGGTGGGCACCTGTAGTCCCAACTACTTGGGAGGCTGAGGGAAGAGAATCACTTAAGTCCAAGAGTTGGAGGTTACTGTGAGCTGTGACATCACCACACTCTACCCAGGGTGACATAGTGAGACTCTGTCTCAAAAAAAAAAAAAGATCTGTCCACTTTATTGTATATTAAATTCACTGAACTTCAATAAATTCTTGCTAACAACAAAAATTCCAGCCCTTGTATACAAATAAGCCAAAGAATCACCACTTAGAGCAGTGGTTCTCAACCTTCCTAATGCTGGGAACCTTTCATACAGTCCAAAGGGGTCGTGACCCACAGGTTGAGAACCGCTGACTTAGAGGTTTATTAGGTTTATGGTTAAGAGAAAGCTGTTGTTTTAATACTATGTGGACTTTCTGTAAAAATTTGCTCTTTGGAAATCACCACTACAGCATGTGCTTTTGGTTAAGCATTCCATGGCTGAAACGCAACTCTATGCTGAAATGCCAAGAGGATGAGGCAAAATCTTGGCCAAGGTCAAGCTTTGCTGATGGTTTGCAAGGTGGATGACATCCAACTGCTCTGCACTTGTATAATATTTAAAGAAGAAAAACTTAACCCAAGTCATCTCTGTTCCTATTCTGAGCCAACTTCAGTCCTGCTCATTGTATTCAAGAATCCAGAGGCTATATATGCAACAGTTTAGGCTTACCGAATCCCCAGGGCCACACATACATATCTTGATTAAAAAGAAACTAAGCCAACAGACTAGGCCTTTATTTCTTTTTTCGTAGAGACAGAGTTTCACTTTACTGCTCTTGGTAGAGTGCTGTGATGTCACACCGCTCACAGCAACCTCCAACTCCTGGGCTTAGGCGATTCTCTTGCTTCAGCCTCCTAAGTAGCTGGGACTACAGGTGCCCGCCACAATGCCTGGCTATTTTTCTGTTTTGCAGTTCAGCGAGGGCGGGTTCAAACCTGCCACCTTCGGTATATGGGGCTGGTGCCCTATTCGCTGAGCCACAGGCGCCGCCCCAACTAGGACTTTAGTTAGCTCTTGTAGGATATAACAAAAGATGTCAATTTGAAATAAAGTTGAGGAGAGGCAGAGAAATGTAGCCGAGCCTCCTTTTTGGCTAGTTAGACACTTTTTCTGGAATGACAACAAAAGGACCCCAATTTGGTAGAAAGCAGGGGCTCGTGTCTACATCCAGGTGATTACTGTGGGAAGAGCTCCAAGTTGAACATACTTGGTACAAATCTGTGTTATGCACAAAAAAGCAATTTCACTTTCTTTGGGACTGCAACTAAGCCCCCAAATGGACTAAAAATGTATTTTTTGGCAGTTCACAAGGAATAGATGTACAGAGAGATATATGTATCTTTCAGCAGCTTATAAAATGTAAACTTTACATTTTGTACAAGTTTGTCTAGCTGATGGCCAGCCACAGACAAAAGAAAGCAATGTCCAGATTATACAAGACAAAGGCTCCAAGATAAAATCTCTACAAAAAATAAAAACATTCATTGGGTATGATAACGTGTGCCTGGAGTCCCAGCTACTTGCGAAGATGAGGCAGGAGGAGCGCTTAAGCCCAGGAGGTCAAATTACAGTAATTGTGCCACTGACTCCAGCCTAGGCAACAAAGCAAGACTCTGTCTCCAAAAAGAGAGAGAATATTTTTGCTTATTGGTATAATGTTTCCCTTTTAAAGGATCCAATTCTTGGGTGGCGCCTGTGGCTCAAGTGAGTAGGGTGCTGGCTCCATGTACCAGAGGTGGCAGGTTCAAACCCAGCCCCATATACCAGAGGTGGTGAGTTCAAACCCAGCCCCAGCCAAAAACTAAAAAAAAAAAAAAAAGATCCGATTCTAAAAATAAAGTACTCAATTCTATTCAATTATCTTATGATATGTCCTTTTTAAAAAACTTTATTCGAATTAATATGTGGATATAATTTTTAGATTTATCTTATGATATATCCTTAGCTTCTCTTATTCTTAAAATAAGAAAGTCTTTCCCTTCCCTGCCTGCAATATCCTCCCATCTGTAACCGTTGGTATACTTGCCTCATTTCCATTGTACCCTTAGGTCTTAGTAAACTTTACAGTATAGGCAGTGTATTTAAAGATTGTGCTCTGTCTTTATGGTTAAACAGTGGATTGAGTGAAAATGTGAGTCCATTTTTCCCTTAAGACATACACACGACATCTTTGGTGAGAAAGGTATTTTGACCTGAAGTGGAGTGATAGATGGGGACAGCAGGCTTCTCACTAGTCCATGTGGCCAGGACATGGTAAGGCATCCCACTTCCCTCATTACCCTTCCTTCCATGCATAGTTGGCATTTCCAGGGCTGGGGGTGGGACAAGAATGTGCAGCAGGCTCGGTGCCTGTGGCTCAAGCGGCTAAGGTGCCAGCCACATACACCTGAGCTGGTAGGTTCGAACCCAGCCCAGGCCCACAAAACAACAATGACGGCTGCAACCAAGATATAGCCAGGCGTTGTGGCGGGCGCCTGTAGTCACAGCTACTTGGGAGGTGGAGGCAGGAAAATTGCTTGAGCCCAGGAGTTGGAGGTTGCTGTGAGCTGTGATGCCACTGCACTCTACCCAGGGCAACAGTTTGAGGCTCTGTCTCAAAAAAAAAAAAAAAGAATCTGTAGCAAAGCAGAAGGTTATAGTCCCCAAGAACAAGTGTATTACACAATGCTACAGGTGAAGGACCTGTGGCACATGTAATTCAAACCCCTCATTTTATAGGTACAAAAAGGAGTCCAGAGAAGTGATTAGTCCAAAGATATACAGCTGATGGCTGGAACCAGAATCCAGATCACTAGCTATTCCTCTCTGATCCTCCAACACATGACAGAACTGGGTATATAAAAAAAGTGCAGGGCGGTGCCTGTGGCTCAAAGGGCTAGGGCGCCAGCCCCATATGTCGGAGGTGATGGCGCCAGCCCCATATGTCGGAGGTGACGGGTTCAAACCCAGCCCCAGCCAAAAACTGCAAAAAAAAAGTACATAAAATTAAGTCCATGAACAAGCAAGCCCCCAACCCACCCCCACCAACCAAATAATTTCAATCTCATTCCTTTTGAGTCCCTTTAGGTTACTAAGCTCAAATTTCTGATTCTTATCCAGAACTTAAAAGATAACCTGATGGCCTGAGTTGATCAGAATTTTAACTCTATCTCAGCATGTTTTAGAAGGGAGACCTTTGGGAAGCAGAAGTAAAAGGGAGCCTAAGTAGCTACTCCAAACCATGAATATTCTGGACCGACATATGTGCACATCATGCTTATAACTATGCTGACTTTAAATTCAGCAGCTTTTGAAGTGTAGGCTGGCAGAAAGGCAACACGCTACCCATCCAGCAAGAGAGAAAAATTCAAGAATGAATGTAAAATAAGGAGGCTAGAGGGAGGGCAAATTCTTTTGAGTTTAGTCCAGAGTGAAGGGTTGTACTACCTCCACTCAGAGCACAGAGTGACCTTTAAGATGGCATGCACCATATTACAGGAGGGTGCAACACAAGATACACGAACTCAGTCCCTGACAGTCCCTGCTCATATGTAGAAGTCAGTTCTTGATTATCTCCCAAATGATTATCCATCTGGTCAGTGACCCACAATTTCTATAGGCTTCCAGACAAAGCTGGTTAGAAAACATGCTGGCATTTAAGCCAGGACCTTGTGCCTCAGGCAAAGGGAGTGACCAAAGCATCTCCTAATGGGCCTGTAGAATAGTCCTTTTGAAAACATGGGCCGTATGGCTGTAATGTCACAGCTCTGCTTCACCACCTGATGCAAAACTGCTCTAGGACTGGAACTGGCAGAAGGTACTGAGCTTTCATACCAGGTGGCAACTTGGTGGATGCCTGGAAAGTATAGCTGAATTCCAAAATAAAAGTATTTTGAAGATTATATATCATTTTTGTTTTTCAAATCAAGTGTCAATCCCAGCAAGAATTATTCTTACACCCCCAGGTAGTTTATTTCCTCCAAGAAAAAGACTCTCACAGTATTCTTGAAGGAATTAGTAAAATGATCATCTTATAATAGAAAAGACAAAAAAAGGTCTGTGTAAAATAGCAAAATGAGAAAAAAATGATCTCTCTCATAAGGCTGAGATATAATGAAAGGAGAAAAAAAGGAAAAATGAATAAATGAATGAATGAAAAATTCAGAGAGGCAAAGTAAACTAAGGATTTAACTCATAGTCAAATGTTAGGGCCCCAAAGAGATAGAATATGAAGGTGAACAAAAGCGCTTTCTGCCTGCTGGATTCCTAAGAGTCTAAAATGAGGGATTAAAATGGCTTTCTTTCAGTAGAAAACATTTTGTCATCTGATCTCTATCTGTGACATGGGTAAGAATAAGTAACTTGGCTCGGCGCCTATGGCTAAAGTGGCTAAGGAGCCAGCCACATACACCTGAGCTGGCAGGTTCGAATCCAGCCTGGGCCCGCCAAACAACAATGATGGCTGCAACAAAAAATATCCGGCGTTGTGGCGGGTTCTTGTAGTCCCAGCTACTTGGGAGGCAGAGGCAGGAGAATCGCTTGAGCCCAGGAGTTGGAGGTTGCTGTGAGCTAAGAAAACACGGCATGCTACCCAGGGCAATAGCTCGAGACTCTTGTCTCAAAAAAAAAAAAGAAAAAAAGAAATGAGTAACTTACAGCTGCAATTTTAAGCAGCAACAACAAATCCTGGAATATTATGTCTCATTTACCCTAGACAGCAAATCACTAATTGCTTATCAGGAAAAAAAAACCTGTCTATAACCTTAATATACATTCTTATTTTAAAAAACACTCTGACTGCAAGGCAGAAATGAGGTGAGAAGGGCTTAAGACAGAAAGGAAGCAAGAAGCAGCTCAGGGCCTGCAAACGTGATGATCAGGGCGCCTGCAGAGAGGCCCCTGTGATGCTGTCCTCTCACTGTGCTCACATGGAAGTTCAATAAGCTATTGGGCACATGGAGCTAATGGGTCAAAGAGAAGCATTTCATTCCTAAAAGGTGATATCCATTTGCACTTTCAGCAATGGGAGAGCTGCTCCTCACAGCCCAATTTCTAGGACTTTGTTCTAATAAAATTACCAAAGATAGAGATACAGGGGCTGGGCACCGGTGGCTCACGCATGTAATCCCAGCACTCTGGAAGGCCAAGGTGGGCAGATCGCCTCAGCTCAAAAGTTCAAGATCAGCTCTGAGCTAGAGTGAGACCCCCGTCTCTAAAAATAGGTGGGTGGTGCCTGTAGCTCAGTGGGTAGGGCCCCAGTGACTTATATCCAGGCTGGTGGGTTCAAACCCAGCCTGGCCCAGCTAAAACAACGATGAAATGTAACAACAACAAAAAAAATAACCAGGCATTGTGGTGGGCAGTCCTAGCTATTTGGGAGGCTGAGGCAAGAGAATCACTCGGGCCCAGGAGTTTGAGGTTGCTGTGAGCTGTGATACCACAGCACTCTACCAAGAATGATGAAGTGAGACTCTGTGTCAAAACCAACAAACAAAAAGAGATAGAGATACACACAGGAAAGTTGCCCTGGCATCATGGGTAAATAACAAAGGATCTGAAGCCAAAATTTCCAACAGTTTAGTAATGATAAAATAAGATAGAGACACAAGAAATCTATTTTCAAAGATTTAAAGACACAGGAAATTGTCATACCATGTTGAGTGAGGAAAACAAATAGGATCCCAACATGTGCATGTAAAAATTGTTTTGTTTACATATTAAACATATTATATTCATTTTTTAATACTAAAAGGAGTAGGCTTGGTACCTGTGGCTCATGAGGCTAAGGCGCCAGCCATATACACCTGAGCTGACAGGTTCAAATCCAGCCTGGGCCTGCCAAACAAAAATGATGGCTGTAACAAAAAAATAGCTAAGTGTTGTGGCAGGCGCCTGTAGTTCTAGCTACTTGGGAGGCGGAGGCAGGAGAATCGCTTGAACCCAGGGTTGGAGGTTGCTATGAGCTGTGATACCATGGCACTCTGCCCAGGGTGACAGCTTGAGGCTCTATCTCAAAAAAAAAAAAAAAATACTGAAAGACTGAAAGGAGGTCAGGCAAAGTGCCTCACGCCTGTAACCCTAGCACTCTGAGAGGCTGAGGCAGGTGAATTGCTTGAGCTCAGGAGTTTGAGACCACCCTCAGCAAGAGCAAGACCCCTTCTCTACTAAAAACAGAAAAAACTGGCCGGGTATGGTGCCAGGTGCCTATAGTCCCAACAGTTCAGGAGGCTGACTGAAGTAAAAGGATTGCTCAAACCCAGGAGTTTGAGGTTGCTGTGAGCTATGATGCCACAGGCATTCTACCCAGGGTGATAGAGTAAGACTCCATTTCAATAAATAAATACTGAAAAGAAATTCATAAATAGGGCTGGGCGTGGTGGCTCATGCCTGTAATCCTAGCACTCTGAGAGGCTAAGGCATGCCGATGACTTCAGCGCCACAAGTTTGAGACCTCCGTGAGCATGAGTGAGACCTCGTCACTACTAAAAATAAAAAACTGAGGCAAGAGGAGCTCTTGAGCCGAAGAGTTTGAAGCTGCTGTGAGCTATGATGCCACAGCACTCTACCCAGGGTGACATAGTTAGACTCTGTCTCCAAAAAAAAAAAAAAGAAAAGAAATTAAAAAATATATTAGCAAAGTTTAGCTCTGTTTTAGGTAGGGGAAAAATGGATAATTCTTAATAATCAGGCTTTTCTCTAATGAGTATATGTTACTTTTATTAAAAATCTCATTTAAGATGGTAACTGTCAGTCTTAGGAAAAAGCTGTTAAAGTTCAAGACAGGGGCGGCTCCTGTGGCTCAGCGAGTAGGGCGCCGGCCCCATATACCGAAGGTGGCGGGTTCAAGCCCGGCCTCGGCCGAACTGCAGAACAAAAAAATAGCCGGGCGCTGTGGCGGGCGCCTGTAGTTCCAGCTACTAGGGAGGCTGAGGCAAGAGAATCGCTTGAGCCCAAGAGCTGGAGGTTGCTGT
>CAUYON010040790.1:0-14310 GCA_963573935.1 Arctocebus calabarensis
AATCATAGGGCACGATTCATATACATTCAGAAATGTTTTGATCGTACTGTTACAGTTAGCCTTCATGGCATTTTCTTGATCACTATATAAAGACATTGATACTCTACATTTAATAAGTTTCCCCAGTACCCTGCTAAGATGAGGGGAGGGGGGAGTATGGGTGAAGGGAGGGCAATTGGTGGGATCACACCTACGGTGCATCTTAGCAGAAAATTAGATTCTTCATCCTCATTCCCAAACCTGCTCGTGTGCCTTTTTTTTTGTTTGTTTGTTTTTCTCACCCTTTTCATCTTATTTCTGTAACAGCTCCACCATCCTCCAACTGACAGTGGAGTTCCAGACTGGACATCAAATTCCTCAACCGCCTCTTTCACTCCTTCATTCCTTTTTCCACATGCCCTTTGTCCCTCTCTCTGTCACAGTCCTTATAATCTGTCAAGTATGCTCTTACCCCACTGCCTTGGGTCTTCCTGTCCACATGCTATGAGACTTTCATCTTCCCAAGCCCCTTCTCTAACATAGTCAAACAATCTCTGTTAACTCCACATCAGCACTCTTTATGTGGCCCTCACAGCCCACCGTGATGATGACACAAGCAGATTCCTCAGTGCCTTTTCTCGTTTCTCCCCTCCATGTCCCTTTTTCTTCAGGCAGAGTCATCTCCTGCTTCTGTGTTTTGGCTCAAACTTGAATTGTCCCTTGGCTGCTTCTCTCTATGCCCCTTTAGTATTATATTTCCAAGAAACGTTCCCCAAACAACCAATTCTATACACTTTGACCAAGGGCACCACATTTTAGAGTATTCACCCTTCATGCATATGTGTCCTTAATCTTATAAAACGAAGATGTTTTGCAGCAAATACTTGTTAAAAACCTGATGTTTTTCCCCTTTCTTTTTCAGCAGCACCACCCCCCTATAGTTATGACCACGAGATGGAATACTGTGCAGACTTGCCTCCTCCGTACTCCCCGGCCCCACAGCCTTTAGCACAGCGCTCTCCACCCCCTCCTTATCCTGGAAATTCAAGGAAATAATCCTTCCCCCAGACCAGCACATGTACCAGCTAATCATCTTGCCTGGAATTAAATGTCTCTGTTCAGAAACAGGCGGGAGTCAGATAGTATTTCAGGTGGAATGGCCATGCTAAGAGATACAGGATTCCTACCCGGCTCCAAGCTGACCTCGTCTGGAGTGTTCTGTTTGGATGCGGGAGACCACATTTTAAGAGATCTACTGATCCACTTCTTTGCACTCTCCACTTAAGCACAGAGAAGAGTAATGAGATTGATGAAACATCTGACAATCGAGTTGTTTAGGGACCAAATGAAGGAAATTTTGGAAAAGAGAAGAGTTAAGTAGGGCAGGAGGACAGCTTGAGCTACATAAGGAAGCCACTCTGCATAATTTCAAAAGTCAGGACTCAAATAGTTCATTCTTTCATTCAACAGGAAGCACATACTGAGTGCCTGAGAGCCTACTGTGTGCCTGGCACTGTTTGAGGCACCAGATGAAAATTACAGAAAGGAAAATCTGGTTTTCATATAAGACATAGGACTCGGAGCTTTCTAATTCTCTAGATTGTTTTGTGAAGCTTCCTGTTGCCAAGATTTCAAAAATAATTTGGCTCAATATCTGGCAGAGATATGCTTTAGGAGAGATACCTAAGTCAAACGGCAGGTGGGTCCAGTGGGCCGCACAAGTTCTGCTTATGTTTTGGGTAGGCATGAAGTGAATTTATACATGTTCAGGAATGAAAACAACAGGAAGAGTTGAATCTTATTTGTTTAATTAGAGTTAAAACAGGATCAGAGGGATTCAACTGCTGCTTAAAGCCAGAAAACTCTTCAACGCCAGCTACTGCCACCTTAAAGGCATCTGCCTCTATTCAGCTGATCAGGTAAAGGTTATTGCAACTGTGAAGGGATAAAAACCCTATCAAGTTTTACAGGCAAGAAATACTTCACTTCAAAATAAAAGATGAGAGGCCAACTATTCCCACAGGATTGCAGGTCAGGGAGCAAGATTTGAGAACTTGACCGTAAAGATATACAGCAGGCCTGCAAAAAAAGAATTGAGAGGGGAAATTGAAGCTTGAAATCTCTTCTGTGAAAGTATTGGACAAATCTGTTTCCTTTTGTAAAATGTTGATAATGTATTCTCCTTAAACAGTCATACACACTGAAAAGGTTGAGATATTGACATCAAACTGTCACCATTTGCCAAAATGCACATTTTATGAAGTGCCTACCCTTAGAGGTGTAAACATTGGACAAATAATTCTGATGTGCCATATTTTGCTGTAAGTGACCTTAACATCTCTACAATGCTTATGAGAGTCCGTTCATGTATTTAAAACTTGTATGTTGAATGTTGGGAATAGATAGTCATATTTTTGTGTCACTTTAAATGTTTAAATCTAAACTGTTTAACCCAATATCTTCATCATCATGCAGTGATATCTCAAGAATATCACTGAATTTTGCCAAGAATTTTGGCAAAGAATTTTGCCAAGAATTTTGAATAGGATGGTCAAAACAAACATCTTACGGTATAAATTACATTAAGAAACTTATTATATAGTGAATATAATTACCATATCTTATCATACTTTAAAATACCTCTACTAGAAATACACAAATCTGACTGAAATAAAGTCTAACTGCCAGTAAGATCTAAAGCAGTGGTTCTCAACCTTCCTAATGCCACAATGTATTTTCATTGTTAAAAAGGGGTTGCAACCCACAGATTGAGAATCACTGATCTAAAGGCTAAATTTGTTTTTAATGACTTCCTTGATTTTTAGACTCTGGTGATTTTCTCACATATAAAGTTGTGAGCATTCAAGAGATCCAGCCTGTTCTGAAAAAGAGCTCCTTGACTTATAGGAAGTGTTTTTAGCACAATTTTAATAGTACATATGCTTTAATTTATTTCTCTTCTGAGTGTGATCAGACCCAACTACACTGCAGCTATGAAACTCCAAGTTCCAGCGTCTGCATGATTCGAGAATGTAGGGTGCAAATACACCATATATTCCTTAAGAAAAATGGAGAGAAATAGAAATAGAATTTTCATCATCTTCACCATCAATAAACATTTATTGCCCACGTCCTATGTTCTGTAAATATCCCTCACATCGAAGCCATTTTGGTCCACTCCATCTCTCTTCTTTGAGTTGTTTATGGCCTCCTTTAAGGTATATCACAAACCCATAGACCTACAAGAGATGAGTCTTTTTTACTGTTTGTATTTAATATCACAATAGCATAAATGTGCACATTACCAGTGTAGACTTTTGGAGTTCTCTGATTGTTTTCATAAATGATGCTTCTTAGGGGGAAATAGCATATGGATGTGAAAGCTTTGAATTATAGTTATTTAAAAACTAACATATTTGCTGTGGCCAAAGTATTACAATAAGCAATAAAGTGAAAGAACCTGTTATAATAAGGATTATATTTTCTTTGTCTTGTGTCCATTTCTTTTCACCCTCTATTCTTGCTGATTTAGCTTTGTTCTTCTGTACCGGAAACACAGGAATGAAGCCAGATAGACTTTCTTTTAAATCCTGTCTCCTGCCTGTGTGATTTGAGGCAGGCACCTTCATTTCTTTGACTCAACTTTCTGCTCTAGAAAATGTAAATAATGTAATCAGCCTCATTAAATTTTGCCAAACCTGGATGGATATATGCAAAATTCTATGCATAGTGCCTGGCATAGAAAAATGTTCTATAAGGATTAGCCAAGAATAAATGAACAAAAGAACAATATCATGAGAGCAGCCTCTAGAGCTGTGCTATCTGACACCGTGATCACCAGCTACATATGTGGTCATTGAAGTTTAAATTAATTGAAATTAAATTAAGTGAAAAATTCAATTTCTCTAACCTCATTTCATGTGTTACAGAGCCTCAACATGGTGAGTGGCTACCTTACTGGGCAGTGCTGCTCTAGAAAAATCTATGCAAAATGCAATGAGCTAGGGAACAGTTGAGGGAGAAACCCTTTCAACTCCTCCCGCAGGAGAAACTATGGACTTTGTCAGTTAGCTGTGATGTCCTTCGCTGCTATGTGTGAAGCATCTGTGGCTATGGAGTTAAATTCTAACTTTCATGAGAAGCCATGAGCAATGAGAGCCTCTCTCCAGGGCCAGGTTTGGGGAAGCTACTGCCAGAACTGAGCAGCTGATGACAGAAGACAGACCTTGGACCTGGTGTTGGAGCTGGCACAGCCTTTTCTCAGAATCTAGTTAATTCTGCAGCTGCCTTCTCAGTTCCAAAAGCCATTATAGGGCAGCCGGAGCCACCCAGGTCTTCCTACCATGCAGCGCGGTGGTGCACCCCTTCTGTTTTTTATGATCTCCTCCCCACTGCCAAATGCCAGCAGTACTCTCCACATGCCTACTTGACTCCTAAGTTGTCCTTGTTTAACCAAACCCATTTGCCAACTTTGGGTTACAGGTGAGGCAGGGTCTGGCACACATTAGACATGGAGCCCCTCAGTTAGTGATGCTATTATTTTATTTTTATACTTAATTAAAACAACCTAACATCAGAATGCCATAATCAATGGTCACCTTGCCAATCAGCATGGAGACTTCTAAAAACTATCAGATCCTCAAACAGAACCTGCTTGAAATGTGCGATTTTCTTTTTCTGAGACAGAATTTCACTATGTCACCCTTGGTAGAGTGCCGTGGTGTCACAGCTCTCAACAACATCAAACTCCTGGACTTAAGTGATTCTCTTGCCTCAGCCTCCCAAGTAGCTGGGACTACAAGCGCCTGCCACAACACCCAGCTATTTTTTCTTGTTGTTGCAGCTGTTTAGCTGGCCCGGGCCGAGTTCGAACCTACCACCCTCAGAGTATGTGGCTGGCACTGTAAGCACTGTGCTACGAGTGCTGAGCCTGAAAGATGCAATTTTCATTTTCTGACTACAGGCCCAAGTTACATGGGACACAGCTGAACTTGTGCAAGTGCAATACTCACCTTGGGTGACCCTACTGTGTATCCTGGCTCAGTCTAAGCAGTGCCAGGACCTCTAAAACAGGAAAGTAACGTTGCTAACTTTAAATAGGTCTACATGTGATTTTGATTTCCACCCTACTCAGTCCCACCCCCACCTCCTCTCTAATGCAGCAGAAAGAACCAAGGGTTCAAGGAAAGGCCGTGGATTCTCTCTCTTCTCTCTTATCTTCTAACTGCATGTTCTGAGCCAAGTAACAGAATTTTCCTAACCTCAGTTTCATCTGAAATATGTGAAAAGCACCATCCTTGCCAGGTTGTTGCAATGATTATAAACAGTGTATGTAAAACATCTGTCACAAAGATCCCATCTGGGTGGTAACTGAGATGGAACCAAATGTATATACATCTCTCTCCAACCTTTGCACCCCACTCCCAAGCCTTGCCACTTCTATAATCAGATGTGCTAGGCATCCATTTCTGTTTAGCAAATTAACTCAAAACTTAGTGATTCGAAACAACATTTATTATCTCAGTTTCTATAGATCAGGAACCTGAGTGTGGTTTAGCTGGGTCCCCTGGCGTAGGGACTTTCACAAGCTACAGTCATCTTGATGTGCAAGTAAGGACGGATGTGCTTCCAAGCTCACTCACATGTATGATCTATGACAGGATTCATTTCTTTGAAGGCTTTTGGACCAAGGACCTCATTTACCCACTGGCTGTTGGCCAGAGTCCACCCCCAATTTTTTTTTTTTACCATATGGTCCTCTCTGTAAGGCAATTCAGAACAGCAAGCAAGGAAATGTTGGAGAGTAGGAATGCTAGACAGAGTGATAGCAAGATAGAAGTCACGACGTTTCAAACCCAGTCTTGGAAGTGATATTCTATTTCTTTTACCATATTCTATTCCTTAGAATCAGGAATGTGTGTCAGATGGTGGCAAAGGACCCATACAAGGTCCTAAGTTCATATAAAAGAGGAGGGGATTACACAAGAAACCAAGAGGCAGAGACTTTCAACGGCCATCGTGGTAGTCAGTGTACTGTAGCGAGGATATTTGATCTCATTCTCCTTAAGTTGATTATTTAGAATTGAGGCAGTATAGGAAATAATACCTTCCCTCTAAAAAGAACATACCAACTCTATAGCTGCAGGAATCCCACAGCCATGCTTGGCGGTGATCAAATTGTTTCTATTGCACCAAGAAGAATAGAAAGGAGCTGGCAATTTTTAAGAGCCATTTTAACAGGATAAGTGCTGCATTTCTAAGGACCATTGAAAAGAGACACACCAGGTTTGTCCTTCTTATAAACTTCTCCAAAGTTTACTGAAACACATCATATTGGACAGGGAATGAAAGACACCACATACCTTTATGGACAAGTCTTAACGAAGTCTGAGTTCTAACCTTCATATTGACTTTGTTCCAAGATATTTAATCTTCATCAAGAAAAGAATTCCCAAGGCAAGTTTCCAAGTGGGTGTTGAGTGGATCAAGCTGCTACCTAAACTAATTTTGAATGGCTTCAATAAAAAAAGAGAAACAAGAAATTCAAGGCAATGTTTGGAACTATGAAAACATGTGTTAGGAATATTTGCCTTTACTGGGTACATGAAAGAGAAACTAGTTTAAAAGAAATGTGTTCACAGTTAGGCCCTGATGTCTACCTCTGCTTAACTTCCCTCTTTCTAACCTAGTCATGAGTAGCTTTTGAGCTCACGTTGCCTGCCATTTCTAAGAGTGAGGACGAGGCAGATGATTCATTCCCCGAATCACAGTTGATTCTCTTATTCATTCTCTTACTCATAGTTGATTCTCTTAAATGAACAAGAGATTTTATATTGTTTCCACGGTCCGAAACATGGATAATTTAATTTTTTTCTGGCTGGAATCCAAAAAGAACCAAGAGATGTGGTTACTGTCTTGATTATCACACCTCTTATCTCTCTACTGACCAGAAAGCAACTTGAAAGCACTCAGAGAGACTGAGTCATCAAAGTTTGAGTTCTGCTTTACCTATGAAAGTGCATTTGGGGACCTCATCTGGGTCCCTTGCCACCATCTGACACACAGTACCAATTCCCTTACCTGCTTACCTGAAGATGCACAAGCTGTTGAAACCTTCCTCAACTTTCCAGATCTAGGACAGAGCTTCTCTGACCAGAGGACTTTGGTAATTTTTCCAGTCAGAATTGTTTCCCACTCTGCCCTCTTTTTACCTATTCTGTTAAGAAGGGGTACCTTCCGATAGCCCCGTCACAGACCTGTTTCAGTGTCTGTCTCCTCCACAAGACACTCAACTCTTTCAGAGCCAGTACTGTGCCTTACCCATTTTTAGTCCCAAGATGGAACCTATGTAATGTTTGGAAAATAAAATAAATGATTAAATATATTAAGTCAACAAAAAATATTTGACATTAAAGAATATTAAAACAATTTTAAGAATTAGAGGAAGCGAGTTTATACTGAGTAACACCTAAGTGGGGTTCATAATCTAAGGGATGGGCCAAAGAATTGGACAAAAGGTTGTAGTTTCATAGTTGTTAACTAAGGACCCACGCACAAGTCCATTCAGATCAACTGAGTTTGTTTTTAAGAGCAGTGCTGATACATGTCCATGCATGAAAAGGAATGTGCTTATTTTGAATGACTCATTTAGTGGTAAGAAGACAACACACCACTTTGGGAGAGATGCTTTTAAAATCCTTCAAATTAAAATAAAGTTTATTTTTTACATAAAAAGGCGACCCAATGAGACAGCAGAAAATAAGTGCCTCATGAATTTTATTTCTATAGAATAAATTCTCATGGAATTTAGACTTTAAAAGCAATGTCCAAAGTATTCACTAAAGGCATTGTCACTAAAATAAGATGCCATCATTTTCACATTACCATTTCTCTGGGGTATATTGAAAACTACTGAATATTCTGAAAAGAAACAAAAACAGTAAAACTGGCTGAAAACTGGTTATAAAATGGCAATGAGCTTTTGTGCTCTTGTTATTTAATATCTTTGGAGAGCAATTCATATTCCATACATATTATCTAAGTTCTGTAAAGTAGTAAAAGCACTGTAAAAAAAGATTGATTTTCAATGGACTCATGCCTCGAAATATGTTACCTTAAATAATAAAATCACAATAGTTTTTTTTTTGGTGGAGGAGGGGTTCATACACACCAAGCACTGTTCTAAGCACTTTACATTGCATTTCCTCCTCCCAAACCCCATGGTGTAGGCACTATTATTATCCCAATTTTGCTGGTTTAGAAACTCTCAATATATCACTTCATAGTCTTTAGAGCAAATTCTAGTGTGCTTTTATCACATTAAAAAAATTTTATTCCCTTCTGAAAATGAGGACATTTTTAGGAGAACATAATTCTGGCTCTTTCCTTCCTTAGCATGAACCTTGCCCAAGAGACTTCTTACTCTCTCATGCAAACAAAATCATGCAGGATGTGCTCCCCACTCATTACTTTGGACATGCCTGAATGCTGGAAGGGAACAGTTTAAGCACAACATGGGCACTTGACTTCTGTCCTACAAAATACTGTAATTTCAATGACTAACCAATTTCTCCTAGTACAGAGTAAGTATCCATAAAGCACTTACTTGAAATTATTGTTTTGCCAAATTCAAGTGAATTAATAGAATAATTTCATTAGACTATTTAGGTGAACTTGTTACTTACTTCAGTTTTTTATATGAATTGACAACCATTTTGGCAATCTGCAGACAAGTTCTTAAAGATATGTCAGCAGAATCCACAATAAGGGCCAGGGCAGTGCCTGTGGCTAAGTGAGCAGGTTGCTGGCCCCATATACCAAGGGTGGTGGGTTGAAACCCAGCCCCGGCCAAACTTCAATAAAAAATATCTGGGTGTCATTGTGGGCGCCTGTAGTCCCAGATACTTGGGAGGCTGAGGCAAGAGAATCACCTAAGCCCAAGAGCTGGAGGTTGCTGTGAGCTGTGATGCCACAGCACTCTACCAAGGGTGAGAAAGTGAGACTTTGTCTCTAAAACAAACAAACAAATGAACAAACAAAAAAAACAAAAGCCAAATGTCACTTCATCCTATAAATGAATGATTTTTAAGCAAACATATAGCATAACAAAAGATTTCTAAAAATGTTGAATGAACAAAGTATCAAACAGAAATTAAAAGTGAAAGGACCCTTTGAATGAAACATTTTTGAACTGTGTACCTTCTTCTTGGCCCCTCCCAGTACAATCTCCCCCTCTCTTCCCTCCATCTCTGACCCAGAAGTGTATGGCACCATAGAGGTATTTTTAGAATACCTGTATTTCTATCAATGGGTTCCCCTGCCAGTGGGGATTCTGGTTGAGTTTGGCCAATTGGGAGCCCACCCATCAGGAAGAAGAAAGAAAGTGAAGACGAGATATTAACTTAAGATATTTATTTGAATGGTGCCTCTCAGACAAAAGTTGCAATTCCCAGGAGGATGCCTCTACAAATAGATACCTCTCCCCTTGCCTGATCAGACCTAGGGTTGGTAAAATGTCACCATTGATACTAACCTTGAGGTACTGTGCTATCCCCTGCAGTTTCCCTCTGCTCTACCCACACTTCTGTTAAATTACTCAGTTTGAGTGGTCATCTATTTTTAGCCAGGGCTGTTTAAGATATTTTCATTCATAAGAAAAAAATCTGCAAGCCAATTAATACAGTCAAATAGACCAAAGTCTCTTCTGAACTGTTCTTGAGTTCACATTAAATATTTATTCAAGAAAGCAAGCAGGAGACTAGGTTCCAGTCTCAATTTTACCACTTAACCAGCTTCTAAGCAGTAAAGAATTATGCAAGGCCATTCTTTCCTTAATAACAAAATGAGGATGTTGGACTAAGTGACCTCCAAGCTCATTTGTAGCTCTGGGATCCTACGAGAGACCAGTGAATGACTACATTGCAGCTTCTCTTCTTCAGTGACTATGTGGCACTACATGGACAAGCCAACAAAAAGAAGCACATGGACTCTTAGAGCTGTATGGCACCTTAGGGATATTGTTAGTTAACACCTGTATTTCTTAGGTGAGGAAATAGACACAGTAGAGATGAGAGACTTGTTCATAGTCACTGCTAATGAGAAAGCTTCCCTTTGGCAACCTTCAGACAAAGACTTGAGTCATTTGGCTCTTCTTTCCTTCACATTTCTTCTTTTCTTATTATTTAACAAACATACTGTATCTAATTTTTATCAAGCACTATTAAGGCTCTCTATAAATATTACTTCATTCAATTATAGTATTATCTGCATTGAATGGGTGAGAAAATTGATTTGTAGAGAGGTGAAGTATCTACTCCAAGGTCACATGGTAGGTGGCAGCAGAGAAGCAGAGCAGGGAGAACATCCTTGCTGTCACCCCCTGTGCTGTTGTGTTATGCCACTTTGCTGCACAATTGTTGGTTCAAGTTGTTATTGCTGTACTCATTCCAAACTCAGGGCCTCTTCATACACTCATCCTTGTCTGGCACATAGTTGACTTTTTGTCATTCTTCAAGAACCACTTTAAATACTAAACCATAAAACCCAATTTGAGTAGACGCAAATAAACCCTGTGATCCTTTATTGAGCATCACTACTTCCTGCTGGCTGCCTTCATGGCATTTACCCTAAGGTGGAATTAAATATGTTTGTTTACTTGTTTCTGTTCTGTGCCCTTTCAACACTAGACAGTAAGCTCCCTGAGAGCAGGGGCATGTCTATTTAATACACAGCTCTCTACTCAGCACCAACTATAGGCACTCACTGAGAAGTATGTGTTGAATTAATTTCTAAACATGTTTTAGAGAATGGCAAACTGGGATATAGAATGAAGCTGAACAAAAACTCTAACAAGGGCAATCTAACCAATCTAACAAGTTGGATTTAGCCCTAAGGTTCTTAAATTCAAAGTGATCCTCACAGGAAGCTAGCTCCCTCTCCCCTCTACCTGTTTTCTGTGCTGAGATCATGATTCATGATGAGGGACAAGGTCACAATCTGTCAGCATTCCAGGTGACACGATGCTTAGGGACATACCACATATATTTGGGATACCACAAAAAGTAATTGTATAAAACAAAAAGTTGTCCTGCCCCAAATGCCACAAGGGCCAGCATTTTTCCTAAGATTTTGCTTTATCAGGTACCTCAGAGTCAATTCAAAAGATAAAAATCTGTTATTACGTAAGTATCATTACTTTTGAAATGTTTTAGGTAATTAATGACCCTAATATATTCCATTGGAAATGACTTTCTCAGCTACTGTGCTGATCTGAAGAACAAGAGGGTATGAAGACATGTGCTCCTCCATTTTCTTCAAACTTCAGAGGCTGATGGTTGAATAGGAAGAATATCTCAAATAGCACTTTGGCCTTTTTGACTGCAGTTTTGCTTTGACAGCTATGTTTCATCCACGTATGGCCACGTGGCATGGCCTCCTAGGGATGGATGCAAAAATCCATTGTTCAAATCAGGATATATTTTTACCTGACAGCAACCTGCATTCTGTTCAGAGAAAAGTTGCCCTTTATTGCTGGTGAAGAGGCAAGTTGTAACTTGCAGATGCACAAGTTGTAGGAATATAAATAATTGATATTGGACATAAGTCCTTTTTATGGTCTCCATTTCTTAGGGGAAAATCCAATCAGGAAGCACTATGTTCATGTCACCAGGTTTGAAGTATATCTTTGGAAATAAAAACATTAGCTTTCTACATGTGCTGAGTTTGGATTTAAGTGAGGCCCTGTAACTGTTAAGACAGCATTAAAATTAAAATACGAAAGGAAACATTTCTATTTTATTAAGGACAACAAAAAAGAAAATTACTAAAATGAATCAACTAATATACTGACATTTCAAGACCTAAGTTTAAAAATAAAATAAATTTAGCAAATTTCACAGGAAGGAGATGATAACCTGTTCCTGCAAGTTTCAAAAAGTAAGCCTAGAACATTTGTGGATACCCCTTTTAGAATGAGAATCCTTCACTTCTTTCATTCATGTGGTTATTTACTCAACCTACAAATTTTTTATTAAGAATCTATTTTGTGTCAAGCACTAAATTCTTGGGCTTTAGTAATGAAGAAACTGAGCATGGTCCCTTGATTCATGGATATTACAGCAATCTCTAGCTGAAAAAAAGTCACTACAAAATCAATTCATCAAATTCAACTGTAGGATGAGCTGTAAAGACATGATAATCCAAGATGCAAACTTAGGGGTCATTAAGCTTGAACCTGTGATCTCAAAGGTGAAAATATGGCATTGTTATGGAAGTTTTAGCCATTGCAATTAGGGCGGAAAAGATGATCAAGGGTATCCACATATGATCAGAGGAGATTAAACTTTCACTCTTCGCAGATGATATGATTGTAATATGGAAAACACCAATTTGTCTACTACAAAACTTTTAGAAGTGATCAAGGACTACAGCAGTGTCTCAGGCTACAAAATCAACACGCATAAATCTGTAGCCTTTATATATACCAACAATAGCCAAGCCAAAAAAATAGTCAAGGACTCTATACCTTTCACAGTAGTGCCAAAGAAAATGAAATATTTGGGAATTTACCTAACAAAGGATGTGAAAGATCTCTATAAAGAGAACTATGAAACTTTAAGAAAAGAAATAGCTGAAAATGTTAACAAATGAAAAACATACCATGGTCATGGCTGGGAAGAATCAACATTGTTAAAATGTCTATACTACCCAAAGCAATATATGATTTTAATGCAATTCCTATTAAAGCTCCATTGTCATATTTTAAAGACCTCGAAAAAATAATACTTCATTTATATGGAATCAGAAAAAACCTCGAATAGCCAAGACATTATTTAGAAATAAAAACAGAGCAGGAGGAATCATGCTACCAGACCTGAGATTGTACTATAAATCGATAGTGATCAAAACAGCATGGTATTGGCATAAAAACAGAGAGGTAGACGTTTGGAACAGAATAGAGAACCAAGAGATGAATCCAGCTACTTACCACTATTTGATCTTTGACAAGCCAATTAAAAACATTCAGTGGGGAAAAGACTCCCTATTTAACAAATGGTGCTGGGTGAACTGGCTGGTGAACTATAGAAAACTGAAACTGGATCCACACCTCTCACCATTAAGTAAGATAGACTCTCACTGGAGCAAAGATTTAAACTTAAGACATGAAACTATAAAAATACTAGAAGAAAGTACGGGGAAAAGTCTTGAAGGAATCGGCTTGGGTGAATATTTTATGAGGCGAACTCCCCAGGCCATTGAAGCAGTATCAAAGATACACTACTGGGACCTGATCAATTAAAAAGCTTTTGTGCAGCCAAGAACATAGTAAGTATAGCAAGCAGACAGCCCTCAGAATGGGAGAAAATATTTGCAGGTTATGCCTCCAACAAAGGTTTAGTAACAAGAATCCACAAAGAACTCAAATGTATTAGCAAGGAAAGAACAAGTGATCCCATCTCAGGGTGGGCAAAGGAGTTGAAGAGAAACTTCTCTAAAGAAGGCAGGTACAAGGCCTATAGAGATATGAAAAAATGCTGACCATTCTTAATCATCAGAGAAATGCAAATCAAAACTACTTTGAGATAGCACCTAACTCCAGTAAGATTAGCCCACATAACAAAATCCCCAAACCAGAGATGTTGGTGTGGATGTGGAGAAAAGGAAACACTTCTACACTGTTGGTGGGAATGCACACTAATATGTTCCTTTTGGAAGGATGTTTGGAGAATACTTAGAGATCTAAAAATTGACCTGCCATTCAATCTTGTAATTCCTTTACTAGGTATATATCCAGAAGATCAAAAATCACATTATAACAAAGACGTCTGTACCAGAATGTTCATTGCAGCCCAATTCATAATTGCTAAGTCATGGAAGAAGCGCAAGTGCCTATCAACCCACGAATGGATTAATAGATTGTGGTACGTGTATACTATGGAATACTAAGCAGCCTTAAAGAAAGATGGAGTCTTTACCTCTTTCATGTTTACATGGATGGAACTGGAACATATTCTTCTTAGCAAAGTATCTCAAGAATGGAAGAAAAAGTATCCAATGTACTTAGCCCTACTATGAAGCTAATTTATAGCTGTTGTATGAAGGGTATAACCCAACTATAACACAAGAATATGGGGAAGGGCGGTTCCTGTGGCTCAGCGAGTAGGGCGCCGGCCCCATATACCAAAAAAAACAAAAAAAATAGCCGGCACTGTGGCAGGCGCCTGTAGTCCCAGCTACTAGGGAGGCTGAGGCAAGAGAATCGCTTAAGCCCAAGAGCTGGAGGTTGCTGTGAGCAGTGTGACGCCACGGCACTCTACCCAGGGCGATAAAGTG
>CAUYON010040791.1:0-13486 GCA_963573935.1 Arctocebus calabarensis
GAGAAAATATCATGAACGGTATGTCAATCAGGTTGATAAAATATCTCAGATTGCATGTGAAGCCCCCACACTGTACCCCATGGTTGAACTAATGTACACAGCTATGATTCAAAAAAAATAAAATAAAATATTATAAAAAAAATAAAATATAAAGAAATGGAAAATAAATAAATAAATAAATAAATAAAAATAAAAAATAATATTAGTGGCTGATAATAATGTTGACTGATGAGCTGCCAAGGAGGAATGCTGTCCTTACAAGTTCCAGGAAAGTGAGCTATTTCTAGATGCAGAATTTCTGGCACAGTGTGGATTCTTTCAAGCCTACAGTGAAAGGAGATGGGAGGAGTACATAAGAGACTTATGGTAAAAGTCAAATTCAGGGGCAGTGCCTGTGGCTCAAAGGAGTAGGACACCACCCCATGTGTCAGAGGTGGTGGGTTCAAACCTAGCCCTGGCCAAAAAAAAAAAAGTCAAATTCAGCTATGGGTTTGTTGATCTGTTTGAATTTTTTTTTTTTTTTTTTTGGTCTTGCTGCCACCTGCAGGAACTGAAACCCCTTTATAAAGCTATAAACACACTTTGCAAACATGGCAATATTCAAATACATGGACTACTTAAGCAACCTCAGTGAAATTTCATTTTCCATGAAATTTTCTCTCTAATCATAATCGACAAGCTAATAATGTTCCCCATATTGTGCTTAGAGCATATGTTTCTTATCTCTAATAGAAATGCCAATTGTCCTTTTGTCCTAAGCATCAGGTGAAATAGCCACATTTTAAAGTGAGAGATAAAGAGAAATAAAACAGACTACTCTACTTAGAATGAAATATGCTTTTAGAATGCATAGTATATTTTTTTCCTTTCAAACAAATGTTTCAAGCTCTGGAACTTCTGTGTTCTGGGTCTGTATATAGACCAGAGTTTTGGTTTGTTCATGCTTCTGCTACATATGAATTTTTATTTTTATTCACTTGGAAGTCTGTATGTTACCTTGGTATATTTAGAATTCAAAGTGCTGTTAAAGACAAAAAATAAAAGAGAGACGCATTTCTCTTTTTTGACCTGTTGTGAATCTCCCTTTTGTCTGCCACCCTCTTAGCAATCCAGAAGATGCCTGAGACAAGCAAAGCTACGCAAATCAGAGAAACAGACTTTTTATCACACTTTCTCGCCATAGTCATGCCACAAGTGACAACACACTTCGGTAGAGGAAGAGGGAGAGGAAATATACTGGGTTTGGTGCAAATAAGGAGATAGTTGCTTGAAGGGCTGAGAAAGTCTACTATGGAATTTGGAAGACACATCCACCCTGAATCCACCCTTTTTTGAGAAATTTTAAAACATAAAAATAACTAAAAAAATACGAATTAAGTATAAACTATGTTCTGTGTTTATTAAGTATAAACTGTGTTTTATATTCCTAACTTTGGCAGAAAGCCAGTTAGAGAAAGAAGAAAAGAGACTTAGAAATTGATACCTTTTTAAATGTTCTGCCTACTTTTATGATAGCCATCTCTTAGCCCTATTTCTTTGCTAAAGGGAAAGTGATTTTCGCCTTCCATTTCTTAGAATGAGAGTTAGAAGGCTTATTACCCTTTGGCTTTCAGTTCATTAGCTTGCTTTCTGAATTTAGCTTTCTCTTCTGGCCCCTACATGTAAAATTTTATTGAGTGTCCAGGTTACGCTAATTGATAGGTTGGGGAGAATATTCCTCTGCAGCTTTATACAACTGAAATGAAAGCATAAGAACTTAGACCTCATCATTTCTTTATTTATAAATAGACTTGATGTAATGCTAATGTAGATGGAGAGGTTTGGAATTTTCTCATGCAGAGTTAAATTCTTGTTATTATGAAAAAATGCCTTTCTCTTTTCTTAAATAATAGTAATCCTTCAGGTAGAAAAATCTTACCTTGCATACAAAATCCTAATTTTGCTCTTGGTGGTTGTGGTAATTTAATCTTTATACTTGCTGTAAAAGATCACATTATCTGCAGTTACTATTTTTTATAATTATTAAATACTTTTATTTTAATTGAGCATCTATTTTATGCAAACATTGTATCATAGCCTAGACCTCCTTTATGTCCTATAAAAGATCCACATAACTATCTTCAGATCCTTCAATTATGGCTAATGTGGCTAAGTTTCTATAACTTCTACTAGCATTTTGTATATAAACTCTTTCAAATGTGAGGGTTAAGACTAATGACATTACTCATAATATTATCTAAACAATACACACAGTACTGTGGCTTTTCTTTCTCTGAAACAAAAGAGTATGTGGATCTCATTTAATTCTGCACATTCCCTAATTTAACAGTTCAATTCTGTACTATGAAGCCATTTCTATATAAACTTGTCCTCAAACATTCTGTCATGGTTCTGGGTTTAGTTCTACTTCATTACCCTGCTATGTGGGTGCTCCATTTTAAAATCATCCAAAGACTCATTAAATTTAAAGACTCATTTTTCCTCATTTTACCCCCTGTTTAATGGAAATACCAATCTTACCACGACTCTAACAGTAGGTCTCTTTTGACTGTGTTTTGAATTTCCTCCCCACTATCTGGCTTCCAGCTCCTGGGGTCCAACTCCATTGCATATAAAATGTTACCCTTTCTTAGCAACCTGCTTTTCTTCAATGACAACCCTCTGTGTGGAGGTCCCACTTTTAAAAAAGACTGACTTACCAACTAGCTATCATGCTAAGCAGTTTACACAGGTTATTACATTTAATGTTGACAACAGCCTCTACATTTGTAAATAAAATCTTAATTTGACTGAGAGGGAGACGGTGGTGAGACCACATAGGTACTTTGTGGTGCAGATGGGATTCAGAGGCAGGGAGGCTGCTGCTGAACATGGCTCTTTCTGTTCCTGTGCTTTACTTAATCATCCACCAACACATGTAATTATATTCAGGATGGCACCAAAATATAGAAAGCGTTGTTTTGTTTATTTTTTTAATACAGTTTTAATGCTACAGTGTTAGTCTAAGCACCCTGAGAATTGGGGGCATGTTTCCCTGAGAATCTAGCACAAAACCAGAATTCTATAGGTATTCTTGAAACTATATTAAATGTACAGAAATGGACATTTGTGGAATAGGAGAATATTTAGGCCACTCAGATCACCCCACATTGACAGAAAGAACTAAACTAAGGAGAGGTATCAGTACGTATGTTAAAGCCTGGTCTGAAGTATCAGATTATCATGTGTCTCTAAGTATTTATGTGTAAAATATCTGTGGTTATGAGGGGAGGCCACACAGACATTTGAACAATCTATGATGTAAAATAATACATGTTCTAGATTTAATTTATTAGACCACAAACCCTAGAAATTTATAACAAAATTTCAAGCTTCCCATTTTCCTTTGAGCTCCAAGGAGGGAAAAAATTACTTTTGAAAGGGAGGAATTTTCACCTTCTAAAATAACCAGTTGCTACATATTTAAAAAACAAACTGCCTGAGCTCCAAGGAGCTCACTCTTCCCTGCCCTCCTCAGTATGTAAGCTATTCCAATAATGGTGTACTTGTCTAATAAGTACTACTATGAATAATGTTGCATACATCTGAGAAGCAATACCATATGTTTCCCATAATACTGACAGTGATGGTTTGAAAAGAAAGGAATCTTACCATCCCCAAAACGATGTGAGACATAAACCAAGGATTATATGTGGCTCCTAGAGAAAAGCTCTTATACTCTCTGATAGCATAATTATTATATTATCAGAATGTGGACTTTTAAAAATAAAAATCACTTTATGTTTTAGGCAGTTATTATTTTTACTACCAACTATCATTTGGTGATATTGTTTAATAATTCATAGGCCATTATATTTAAAATGTCAATTTACCTAATTCATTTGCATAATTCTGAAAACCTTGCTCCCTAGGAGGGGTGCTTTCTCTCTCCAGGGATTGGTGAGCCTGGAGAGAAAAACTCCTGTTTAAAGTCAACAGTTTCTCTGATGTGAAAGACATCAGTGTAAGAAACAAAGGACAAGTTGAATACAGTGACACTTATCAAGACTTTGAATACATAGAGTCAAAAGCACAATGGAAATATTTAGGAGTCTATTGCATTTTATTTTGTTGTTTATTTGTTTTATATTGTTTTAGGAACTGAGAATTTTCCTTCTAGCATAGTCTTGTTCACTTTATAACTGACTGTTAACAACTTTGTTGACATTTTATTTACATATAAAACATGATTCAAATGTATAATTTAATAATTGTGACATACACGTGCTCTTGTGAAACCATCCTGATGCCAAAGATAATGCACATGTATGTCACTCTGCAAGGTCTGCTCACGCCCTTTTGTGCAGGCTTGCCCCTCCTCACCCACTCTCTCTCTTTCAGGCAACCAGGAATACACTTTTTCTCACAATGGACTAATTTACACATATTTTTACATGAATGTTACATAAATAAAATTATGCAATAATTGCCCTTTTAGTTGGGCTTCCTTCACTCAGCACATTTATGTGGAGTTTCATCCATTTGTAACATGTATTAATGAATCATTTTTTCATCGCTGAGTAGAATTCAGTATTTAGGTCATTAAGAGTTTGGGATTACTATAAATAATGCTGCTAGGAGGTTTTATATGCAAGTATTTTTATGAATATATACTTTCATTTATTTTGAGCAAATACTCTTACTTTCCTGTCAGTAGTATATGAGGCTTCTGTTTCTTCCGTGTCCTTACCCACAGTTAGGGTGTGGCTCATTCATTCTTTCCCTCCCTCCCGCCATCCCTTTCTTTCTTTCCTTCCTTCTCTTTCTTTCTGGCTTTTTATTTCTTTTCTTAATTTTAACATTTTAATATATCAGTAGTCATGTTACAATTGTGGTTTTAAATGCTATTTCTAAAGATGACTAAAGATGTTGAACTTCTTTCATGTGTTGATTTGCCTTCAATATATCTTTGGTGTAATATCTTTGGTGTAATCAGCTCAATCTTTCCCCCCTATTTATTTCATTGCTTATTTTCCTTTTTGATTTTTGAGAATTATCTTTATATATATATATATATATATTCTTGATAAAATTTTTTTATCATAAATATGATTTGCAAATACTTTCTTGGAATTCCTGGGTTACTTTTTTATTTTGTTAATGTCACTTGAAGAGTAGAAGTTCTATGTTTGAAGCATAGTTTATTTTTTTTCCTTTCATGGGTTATATTTTAGGGTAATATCTAAGAAATTTTTCTAGTGTATGATCTAAGAAATTTTCTCCTACATTTTCCTATAGAAGAGTTTTAGTTTTATGGCTTGACTTTAGAGCTATAATTTATTTTAGTTTTATCAGTTATTATGAGGTATGAACTTAATCTTTTGCAGATAGATAACCATTTTGTTCAGAGATATTGTAGAAAAGACTACACCTTAATTCCCTTTTCATTTTTATTAAAAATAATTTTCTTAGCCATCTTTATTCCAATTCTACATTGTTTAGATTAGTTCAGCTTTAAAACAAATATTGAAGGCAAGTACTCTAAGCCTTCCAACTTTGCATTCCTTCGTTCAGACTTGTTTGACTTCTTTGTTTTTCAATATTGTAGACTCCTCACTGTACATAAGAAAACAGCATGGATTTTGACTGGAGTAGTGTTGAATCTGTAGATCAACGAGAGGAAAATTGACATTGTCTTTTGATCCATGGACATGGTATAATTTATTTCAATCTTCTTTAATTCTTTCAGTAATATTTTATAGGTTTCACTATACAACTGTGGCGTATTTTGTCCCATTTATCTCTAAATATTTGCTATTATGATGCTGTGGTAAAGGGTACTTAATATAATTTTTGAATATGAATTGTTAGTACAGAGATAATTGTTGTAGATGTATCTTATAGTGTGTTTGTTATACTTACCTTAATTTTATTAATTTTATTATTTTTTCTATAGATTTCATAGGATTTTCTTTCTTTTTATTTTTTTTGAGACAGAGTCTCACTATGTCGCCCTCAGTAGAGTGCTGTGGCATCATAGCTCACAGCAATCTCCAACTCCTGGGCTTACGTAATTCTCCTGCCTCAGCCTCCCGAGTAGCTGGGCACCTGCCACAAGACCTGGCTGTTTTTTGTTACAGTTTGGCTGGGGCCGGGTTCTAATCCGCTATACTCAGTATATGGGGCCAGCGCCCCACACACTGAGCCACAGCCTCTGCCCAGGATTTTCTATGCATACTATCAACTCACATGCAATGAATTACTTTTATTATTTCCTTCGCAATCTGGATGCCTTAAAATAATTATTTTTTCTTCCTTTTAATTATCTATTTTCTCTTGGCTAGCACTTAGAGTTAAATGGTTTGATGTATGTTAGTCTAAGTGCCCTCAGGACTAAGACAGGTCATATATTTACTGGATACTTTCTCTAAGATCTAGCCCAAAATAAGTATCATAGCTATTCCCTGTGTCACAGTCATTAAAGAGTTTAGAAGAAAGCCTTCTCTACCAAGGTTTGTGATTTGGAAAAACAAACAATAAAACAAATAAATTTCTGCTATTCTATGAGGAATGACTAGAAATTCACAAGAGTATAAATGAGAGACCACCTAAAATTCAATTCCAGCCAAGGGGTGAGGCTGTCTTTGGGTGGGGATAGAGAAAGGTGGAAATAAATTATGGATAAAAAATTGAAGCTGGAAAGAATTTAGAACTTAGCAATATCCGATACATTGGCAAATCTCAATCAATACCACTTGTTTTGAGTGCCATAGGAGAAATGAGAGGAGGAGTCCAAGCTCATGATTTTTCACAGTATCAACAAGAGTCCAGATAAAATGGACTTTCTCCTAAACTTTGCCTTCTTCTATTGAAAATTTTTGATAGGCACCTAAAGCCAAATCTAATTAGGGGTATTTCTGTCCTATAAAACTTGAAGTTTTCATTTGACATGGTCAAACTCTTGATCATCTTTTCTCTATTTTTCTGTCTAAAAATTTATTTTACATGCTTGAGTATTATAACCACAAACTAGTGAGAAATGTATTCTTATTCCATAATTAGTTTATAAATCACACAAATGAGTGTACTCCTGTAATATTATGAAATGAGAAACAAAGTTCTGGCACACTTATCTAAGAAATGCATTATTTCATTTAATGTATAATATAATTTCCTCTTAAATAACTAGGGATGGGGAAGATAATTGATTTGGGCAAGTTCTAGTTTACTTTAGACTTGATCTGCTTGCACATATCATGAAAAACTTATTAGCCAGTATGGAATAGATTGGAATGATTAGATTTTCTGGGTGGAATTCTAGTCTCCTGTGCATAATATGTACTTATGATGCATATCTGCTCTATGAAAATGGTCATCTTAAGACGGTGGCCAACAATGGAGGTTCTACTGTATTAGGTCAACTTAAGGTAGTGGTCAACAATGGAGGTTCTACTCTATTATAGTAATTACAAATAATGTCTCACATTAAAAGATCTCTAGTTAGAAAACATTTCATGGAGTCTATTTATCTATTTATATACCTGATATGTGATGTGTAATATTCTCTTTCATAAGGTCTTAAAATAAGAGTATGTGTACAGGGAACAATCAGTTCTAGGAAAAGAGAGTTGCTTGATACACAAGGTACTGAGCTAGAACACAGAGTATTAGGATTATTAATATATTAGGAAGAGTAATGTGATTTATCCTTCAATTTGTTACTGAAATTCTTGCCACATTTAAATGAAAATAAAATGGAGCTGAGTAGTTTTAAAAAAGAAACAAAATGTACATTGTACAGAACCTCAAGATGCCTGAGTTCATTTTAAATAATTGTTCTGCTTTCTTTTAATAATTTTAGGTTAACCATTTTTATCTCTTGGCCTTACTGATCTCTTAAGGAACTTTTTGGTCTAACATTTAAAAAGCTTTTGGTTTATAATTAACAAATTAAATGGTGACTTCATAGTTACTTTGGTAGCAGAATGTTTGGAAACAGGCCCAAGACGGCTTCTAAGGTTTGGTAATGTTTTTTTCTCTAGATCTGGATGCCAATCACATGGGTATATTCACTCTGCCTGAACATTCATTGAGTTATACACTTACTATTTATATACTTCTTTCTCTTTATACACACACACACAAATATGACAGTTAAGTCCACAAACTCATCCTAGATAAAGTGTTACATACCTCATTGCTAAGTATCAGCACATTTACCTTACCCTTAGGAAGCTCTGCATAGATGATAATGCCTAGTTGACCCTTCAGAGCAATTTTGGAAGTCTTTTTCTGGAAAGACTATCAGAGCTATTATTGTATGAAGATCTGACAATAAAGTTGGTGAACTTGTCACCATGTGCTTACCTTGGCAGCTCTGTGCAAATAACTTGGTAAGATTTCATAACCTTAGTATATCAGTGTCTCCCAGTTGTGTTCATGTCAACATGTGGTGGTGTATTGCTGAGTGGCATTCATTATTTTATTATGTTTTTGTGTGGTGTGTGATGACAGCTCTGATGCTCATTCCAGAAAAAGATATCTAAAGGGTAGACTAAGTGATGATGGCTTTCGTGTTTAACATTCCAAGAGGAGTGCTTTGAAGGTGACCGTAGTGATAGTCAACAATGAGTTATGTAGCACTCATTCTCGGATGAGTGTGTGAACTTAATTGTCCCACTTCATAAATATTTAAATGTTTTAGTATTCATATGAAAAAAATCTAATAAACACCCCATATTCTTATTGATCAAAGGGCCAGAGGAAAAATATTTACATTTATCTATTTAAACCATCTTTTGATTCTTTATTTTGATTCACATTTGTAGGGGCTACCAGTTTCCACAGGAAATCTAAAGTGAGAAGTAACTGGTAGAAAAAAATAAATGCCAGTAGTTATCTCAGTGCCAAATCAGAATGGGCTATTCTTGATAGTAAATTCTTATTTAAATGATTACTTAACATGAACTTTCCTTTGAAATATGGGCTGAATACTTCATACTCCAGTTTGTTTTATTAAACTATGCTCTGAGGCATTACGTATTTAATAAATTTTAGTTATGGGGCATTAGCTAAAGCCTGTAGTTATCCAGACCTTAAAATCTGAGCAGCCACCCTATTGCCCTATGGTACTATTAATTCACAGCACAAAGCAATAGTATATTAAGCTTGTCAAGACACAGGGAGACCAGAGCATGTGAATCAGATCACATTCTGTCCTGTTAAAGCAGATCACATTTAGATAAATGCAATCTTTTATTTGCCATTAAACCAAATTTCAATTATAGTAGCAGCTGTGCTTGAAATGAAAATACCTCTACAGTATTGAGAGTTAGGAAGAAGAAACTCATATATTTTGAATACAAAACAACCTTGGTGTCTTCAGATTGATTATGAAATAGCAGAAACACTGGGATCCATTCAGTGATGACGAACCTCAGTCCCAACTCTTTAGGAGACACAAGAGTGAATTAGAAAATTTGAGAGGAGGCCCCTTGTGCAATGTTGACAACAAAACATATCTTCATATAAATGTCAGTGCCTAAATGGATGAAAGTTAGGATCAAAAAACTATGTTTTATAAAATGAAAATTCATAGGAATGTAAAGTTATACAGCTCTCCATACACCCAGTTCAGAGTGCTGTGCAGAAAATAATAAAATTAGCACAGACTGTGACCCAGCATTTCTAGTCCTAGACATGCCTTAGACATACTATTTACGTCCTTAGAGACTTGTGAACCAGTGTTTGTGGCACTGTAATAATAGAAAAAATATTTCTGTCTTCATAAGAAAGGAGAAATAAATTATTGCATGTTCATAAAAAGAAATACTAAAAAGTAGTGAATGAATGTATTAGAATGTCAAGACTCAACATGGATTTGTCACACAAACATACTTATGGGTGTATAAACAAGTTGCATAGACTATGAATAAAAAAAAGTATATTTTCATTTTTTTAGATTCATTGAGGATTCAAAGAATTAGATTATGCTGATTGCATTTGTTATGTAAAGTTCATCTTATAATTTTTTCCTGTCCCAAAAAGTTGTGCCATATGCTGTGACCCCTCATTCCTCTCCCTTTTCTCCTCTCCCCATCCTTCATTCTCCCACCTTATATTAGATCATCTACTAGAATTGAGTATATTGGATTCTTGCTTCTCCATTCTTGTGATGCTTTCCTGAGAAGAATGTATTCCAACATTGTCCAGGTTAATACAAAAGATGTAAAGTCTCCATTTTTTTAATGGCTGACAAGTATTCCATGGTACACATATACCACAGCTTGTTAATCCACTCCTGGGTTGGTGGGCATTTAGACTGTTTTCCTGTTTTGATGATTGCAAATTGAGCTTCAATTAACATTCTAGTGCAAATGTCCTTATGATAAAATAATTTTTTTTTTCTGGGTAGTTGTCCAATAATGGGATTGCTTGTTAATCCACTTCTGGGTTGGTGGGCATTTAGGCTGTTTTCCTGTTTTGATGATTGTAAATTGAGCTTCAATTAACAGTCTAGTGCAAATGTCCTTATGATAAAATAATTTTTTTTCTTCCAGGTAGATGTCCAATAATGAGATTGCAGGATCAAAAGAAAGGTCTAATTTGAGTTCTTTGAGAATTCTCCATACTTCCTTCCAAAAAGGAAGTATTAATTTGCAGTTCCACCAGTAGTGTAAATGTGTTTCTTTCTCTCTACAACCATAGGTGATATATCAAGGTGGTTTTGATTTGCTTTTCTCTGATGATGGGGAAGATGAGCACTTTTTCAAATGTTTGTTAGCCATTCATCTGTCTTCGTCAGAGAAGGTTTTGTTCACGTCTCTTGCTCTGAGGTAGATGGGATTGTTTATACATTTTTTGGTAAATTAATTTGAGTTCTCTATAGATTCTAGTTATTTAACTTTTGTCAGATTTATACTCTGAAATTATCTTTTCCAATTCTGAAGGTTGTCTTTTTGCTTTACTTGTGTTCTTAGCTGTGCAGAAGATTTTCAGTTTAATTAAGTCCCATTTGCTAATTTTTCTTATAGTTGCAATGGCCATTGAGGTCTGTGTCATTAAATCTTTCACCCTTCCAATATCATCAAAAGTTTTCCCCACACTTTCTTCTAAGATTTTTATCATTTCATGTCTTAGATTTAAACATTTTATCCATATTGAGTCGATTTTTGTAAGTGGTGAAAGGTGTGTGTGTTGTTTTTCAGTCTTTTACATGTGGTTGTCTAGTTCTCCCAGCATCTTTATTGGATAGGGATTCTTTTCCTCACTGTGTGCTTTTGTTTGGTTTTTTGAAGATCAGATAGTGAGTAGAGATTGGTTTCATCTCTTGGTTTTCTATTATGCTTCATGTGTCTATGTCTCTGTGCCATTACAATGCTGTGGACTTACAATATAGCCTGAAGTCTGGTAGGGTGATGCCTCTGGCTTTGTTTTTATTACAAAGAATAGCCTTGGCTACATTTTTTTGTTTGTTTGTTTTATACAAAAGGAAGTACTATTTTTTCCATTTCTTCAAAATATGATGTTAGTATTTTAATGGGGATTGAATTAAATCTGTACACTCCTTGGAGTAGAATACACATTTTGACAATATTGATTCTTCCCACTAAGAGCATGGTATTTTTTCAATTTGTTAATGCCTTCTGCAATTTCTTTTCTGAGGGTGTCATAATTCTCTTTGTAAAGATCCTTTCCCTCTTTTGTTACGTATATTCTAAGTATCTCTTTTGCTTTGAAGCTATTGTGAAGGGAATTGTATCCTTAGTTTGCTTCTGAATGTGGCATATACAAAGAAGTCTAATATGTCACCAGCGAACCTGGAAGTACCAGTCCTTTTTCTCTTTGCCTTTTATTTTTGAAAGTTTAGTTTTAGTATTCAGCTATGTCCAGCTTACTAATGGACACCATCAAAAAGTTTCTCAATTTCATTTTGTTCTCTCTCTGTTTTTATCTGTAGTATTTCTTATCTCTCTCCCTAAGAATTCCCACCTCTTTGCTAACATTATTGATGTATTCTCACATGCTTTCTACTTTGTACTTTAGAGCCAATAGCATTTAATCATAGTTTTCTTTATTTGTTTACTATGGTCTGATAATTTCAGACTTAGATTTTGATGTTTGCTCTAAGTCTCCCATTTCTGACTTAGATTTTGATGTTTGCTCAGTTTCCTCAAACTGTGGATTTTTTGGTTTTTTGGGGTTTTTTTTGCCTATTCTTACTATTTGTTATTTTTTTTCTTGATATCTAGGGATAATGTACTAGACAAAGTCATAGTAAATAGACCTTTATCAATGTGGAGGAAATGTGTGGAGGCAGGGAAACATTCTGTAATCTTATGATCAGGTCTCAGTCTCCCGTGAGCCTGTGCCTCTGGATTGTGAACATCCTAATCACTTTTCAGTGCCCTGAAGTCTCCTCTCCTTAGGGGAGCAGGTTAACTAGAGAGCACTAGAGTTTAGTATTTCTCCTCTTCCAGGTTAGTTTGGCACAGATAAAACCCCAATGGATTAGTCTGTGGTAAAACAGTTTCTCTCGAGGGCAGGCTTTGTTGGAATGCTCTGCAGTATTCCAGAGTGGCTACCTCGCCTCCCTCTCTTGGAAGCATGAGAGGATTTTTCTCTGATCCTCACTGTGAGAACTTGATAGAGCTTCTAGAATTAAAACTCACAAATGTGTTAGGGTCCTATGACTGCATGCCCTGGAGATTTTAGCTCTCAAACTTGTCCACACTTAGTATCCAGAAATTTTTCAATAGTAGTTTAGATTTTCCTACCCCAGTACTGGTGTCTTTAGATGTTTCTGCTCTGCGAAGTTATAATTTTTTGTGTTTACCCTGTCTGTCTCTAGTTTTTGAACTAAAATGTTTAGTCTGTTACCTCACCATCTTGAAAAATCTAAGAAGAGTTATAGATATTTTTTTGACTTTTACTTGTTATGATGGAGTGATGACTTCAAAGCTTCTTATATCCCGTGCTGGTAACTGAGGTCTTATAAATAGTTATTATTAATGACATTAATTATGTCTGAATTAAAACTGTGTTAGCAACAGCCTACACATAGCCTATCTCCTAGAAACTTGACCAAAAGTAAAAGAGATGTAGGCAGTAAAGCAAAACCAGCTCTGTAGGCAGAGATTTAGATTTCTTTATTAGATACTTTGCTTTTTTTCCAGAATATGGTAAAACTTAGTAAGTTGGCAAGTGTTCCCACTTTTACCCAAAGAGGTATGAGTAAGATGTTATCATGTTTTGTAGCCTATGTAATGTTAATAACAGAAATGTGCTGAAGAGTAGGACAAAATAGAAGTTTCTGTACATACATATTACAGGGGGCAGATTATTTACCCAAACTTCTTATTTATTTTTTTTTATTGTTGGGGATTCATTGAGGGTACAAGAAACCATGTTACACTGGTTGCATTTGTTAGGAAAAGACCCTCTTACAATCGTGCTTTGCCCCCAAAAGGTGTGGCACACACCAAGACCCCAAGACCCCACCCCCCTT
>CAUYON010040793.1:0-15675 GCA_963573935.1 Arctocebus calabarensis
GGTATATACCTAGTAAAGGAATTATAGGATCAAATGGCAGGTCAATTTTTAGATCTCTAAGTATTCTCCAAACATCCTTCCAAAAGGAACATATTAGTGTGCATTCCCACCAGCAGTGTAGAAGTGTTCCCTTTTCTCCATATCCACACCAATGTCTTTGTTTTTGGGATTCTGGCTACTTTTTGTTGGAGTTTGGCCAGGGCCGGTTTCAAACCCGCCACCCTTGGTATATGGAGCAGGCGCCCTACTCACTGAGCCACACTCACTGCTGCCCTAATTACATTTTCACTCTATATTTTTTTGGAACATTTCCAAAATTCTTTTCATTGATGCCATTATAATAGAAATCTTTTGAGATTTTCTACAGTATCCTTAAAAAGTATGTGTTGCCAAATTTCTATGCTTCAAAATCTTGAAAAAGGTCAAGACCTCTGTGTGGTCATGGCACCAGTTTGATATATATTTGAATTCATTTATGCCTTTTATCCTTGATTTGGGGAATTTAATGTTCCCCAAACATGTTTATGATTTATGATTTTATAAAAAACATACATGCTGTATAAACAGTATGGCAGAAGTAAGGAAGAAGTGGTGTTTTTTCCTGGTGGGTAGATTATGCCATGTTCAGTGACTGCAGTGGGGCAACAGATACATGGATGGGAAGTCTCCTTCCCAAGCTCTTATGTACTCCTAGAAGAGCAGCCCTGGTGTTCCAGATGTGTGGCTTGTGACATCAGAATCCCTTTTTTTTTTTGAGACAGAATCTCACTCCATTGCCAAGCTAGAGTGCCGTGGCATCATTATAGCTCACAGTAAATTCAAACTCCTGGTTTCAGGTTATGTTCCTGCCTAAGCTCCCAGGTTACTAAGGTTAGAGATGCCCACCACAATGCCCAGGTGATTTTTCTATTTTTAGTAGAGATGGAGTCTCGCTCTTGTTCAGACTGGTCTCAAACTCCTGAGCTCAAGCAATGTACCTGCTCAGCCTCTCAGAGTGGTGGGATTACAGGTGTGAGCAACCACACCTGATCCAAAATCATTTCCCCTATTAGGGCAAAGTGCCACCTATATCTGTCAGAAGTCTTTCATTACTAAAACTTAGTAATCTTAGTTTCCATGCTATGAAAAAAAGTAAACTATGAAAGAAAAAAATTTAAGAAGTTAAAACCAAAACCAGAGTAAAACAAAAAACGTCATTTAATTTGTTACTTTACTTCTTTCATAACCTCATCTGTAGATTTAGATTGTAAAGCCAATCATTTTAGTCTGGTTTCTTAGGCAGCCTCCTGCTCCCACTCCCCCCTCCACCCAGTCTCAACCTCCACCTGTGCACCATTCTGTCTCTCCTCTTAATTAAATTCTTTTCATTACACAGCAAAGTAAGAGAAGTAGAAACTGAGTCAAACCTTTTTTCAAATATTGGTTTTACCATTTAAGAGTTGTTTATAGAAAATGTACACCACCTCTGTGTTCAGTACCCTTCCCTACAAAATGTATAACATGAAAATAATAAAATACCTACTTTGTCAGATTCACATAAGAATTTAATGAGACAATACATGTCAGATGCCAGGACAGAGCCAGCCACATAATCAGAATCCAGTGTTAGGTTGTTTTACTGTGACATTATTGTTTCTATCTCTGATAAAAAGATTAAAATTGGTACAAACTAATTTTTTTTTGTTCTCATTTCTTTGTCATATTCTTCCTTGAGAATTGCAGAGACTTTGTGCCCTGTAATTTTTCGTTCAGTTCTACTTGTCAACCAAGTCTTAGCTAAAGATAGCTCTCTAAACTTAGACTTCTTAAAAGAGAAAAAGAGGGAAGATGTTTGAGCCTTTCTTTAATCTTGAGCTAGCATGGTTCTATATTTTGAGTTCTCAGCACAGGGCCGGGAATCAGGACTCTGTGGTTCCTCCCTCTCCCCTCAGGAAGGAGCTGTACAGATTTCAGAATAAGAGAAGTGGTACCCTGGTCCATGGAATGTGGTGGACTCTGAGCCCTTGGCTGGCGCAGGTCCCAGCGGTATCTATGTCACGCCCTTGGGTGAACTTATGAAATTCACTTTCCTTCTCTGTGCCCAAGTCTGTCTGTTTGTAAAATCAGGCCTCAAAGAGATTTGAATGTCCTTCCAACTTTGGGAATATGTGGTTCTCTGTTTGTTTAACTTCTCTCCTCCATACTTTTCTTGTAATCACTTCTTACACTTCTATGATCTACGTTTCTGTCACCCAATGAAATGATCACCGGCCAAAAAATCATATAATCTATGAAATCCATAGGTTTTTCTTCTTTCCTCTAGGTTACTAAAAGCCTAGAGTTAATTTTCAAAGAAAATAGTAGTGCCCATCACTAGTTTGAGTTTTCTGATGCAGTAATACACTTCTCCATATCCTCTTAGTACACATTATTTTTTTTCATTGGGCTCAATTTGGGTAACATCTCTTGTTTTAAATGACCCTCTGATTGTTATCAAGACGATATGACATTTTATAAGTTGTAAGTATTATTTCTGTGTTTCAGTGGCTTCATAGCGATTTTGGGGGGAAATAATCCCTTTCCTAGCTATTTTGTTATGAGAAAATGGGGAATAATAGATAGAAAAAAATTAAGGGATAATATAATTTTTAGATGCAGCTTTTAGTTTTTAGATCAAAAGAGTTAAGCATAACTTCAAGGGGGTAATGATTATTAAAGACATATCTGACACTGAGATAAAATCTTCCCTTAAAATCTATTATTATTTCAGTCTTGTCCATAGAGTCTGATTTTGATACTATTTTGACGTAAGTGGCAATCAACATTCTCTGCCTCTCAGAGTAATAAGTTATTTCACTGTATCAAAGCGATATTAGGACTCTATTCTTATACCTTTGTGCAGAAACAGGAATATGGGAGTTGCTAGATGATATGGTAACATTCTAATAAGTTTTTCAAATGTTCTTAAGAACTCTAGAATGGGCACAAAAAAAGTGGTATTATGATGAGCCAACCCCGGGCGAAACAGGAAATTTCATGGAGATTAATAGTGTTAGGTACTCAATTTAACTCTACTGACAATTCTGTTAATGATATGGGCACAACATGCTGACCACACACTGCAGAAAAGCAGCTCCAGAGTGTGGGCTTTGGAGTGATACAGACCTGGGTTGGAATTCCAGCTCCTCTGCTCACTAGTTATGTGACTCTTTAGCTCTGTAAATAGCACTGTGAATCAGAATTGGGATTCAAAGCTTGAAAGCTATAGGAAGATAGGCTTTGCCTCCTGACAGTAAGGTACTTTCTAGCAAAAAAAAAAAAAAAAAAAAAGGAAAGAAAGAAGAGTTTAAATATTCTTCAGCTGGCTGAATTAATGGTACCTGCAGCCAAAGAGAAAATTATGAAGATCAAAAGCCATGTGTATTTTAAACCCATTTGGTAAACTCCAATTTGAATTTGAATATTATTTGCTGTTGTGGTGATAGCAATGGGCAGCAGTGGTTGATAGGTGGTAAAAATGACAATTATGATCTTGCTATGCTCAGGGCTTGTTAGATTACCTGTGGGAACTGTGTTCCTTCAGGCATACCACTTTGAGAGAGTGTGAGAAGAGCTGACAAATTCTGCTGGATAAAGAGATATGAAACCAAGCAGGGGAGGCATTTGAAAGTCACATTCTATAAAAACAGAATAAGGGAAATGGGGATATTTAGTCAGGAGAAGACAAGACGAGGGGAGTCTTGAGAACATAATTTGAGTAACTGTTAGATGCATGGGCACTGCTCTTTTTGTGAAAATACAATAACAATCAGTGTGTTAAAACTTCAAAGAAGCTGACTTCAGCCCAATATAAAAATATATCACAGAGCATAAACTTTGCTGTTAGATTGGGTTGTAGTTCTGGCTTGGCCACTTACTGTCTTACCATATTCAAGTTATTTCACTTACCTGAGCTTTAGTGATACCATCTGTGAAGTGAGGGGAATATTAGACTCTTCGTCACAGAGCATTTGAGATTAATAAAAATAATATAATGTATGCAGATAACCCAGTGTTTGGAGTATAGTACATTCTCAATAATTGCTAGTTATGGTTGTTGTTCTAGTTAATATTAGTAGCAGTTAAAACTACAATGTAATGAAAGTTGGGCTTACAAGGAGAGATAATAAGGTAAGTGACACTGAGAATTGTCAGAAAAGGGAAGCAGAAAGGTTTTGGAGAGGATTTGAATATGAGAATAGGGGTGGTTGTTAGAAATCACGATTCTAAGATTCAGAAAGCCCCTTTCTGGTATTATCCTCTATTACCTGTGAAACAGTCCCACCCCAGTTCTTTGCAGGTGGCATCTAAGCCAGGACCCCCAGCCCCATGCTCTAGTTAGGCATCTGTTGGCCCAGATTTAGCAGTCTTCCCACCATATAATTATCTGCCAACTGCTCAAGCAGTAACATGTCTAACTTTTTAATAAACTACTTCATGCTGTATTACCAATGACTAATTATAGAGCCTTTGATTATAATCTCCTCAGCATCATGGTCTCTCTTTTCTTTGCAGCTGATTGGCCAGAGCTTATAATAGTAGCAGAAACTGAATACATGATGGATAGACGGATGAATAAAGAATCAAATGAAATGATGGAAACATATGAGGGAAGATCTCAGCAATCATCAGATTTAATATTTTATTCAATGCCTAACCACTGATCTTTAATATCTCTGCCAGGTGGCTGTTTGGCCTCTGTTGATCCTTCTGAAGGGGTTCAGTTACCCCTCAGACATCCCATTTTCCCTTGGGTCGAGTCTACTAGTATGGACCTGCATAGTTTTCCCATATATTGAACTGAATTGCATATCTCAGATAATAAATTAATTTATTGTTCCTTCTGGTGGTATTTGAATTTTAATAGGTGACTCCTGGAAATACATTATTTAAATAAGAAGAATTATATTTTGAGGATATAATTTCAAGTGCTAGGTCTGGCAGATAGAAAATATGCTAATTTCTTGCTTTACAAATTCAAAATCCTATTGTTATATAGTTGTGGAGGATATAGGAAGACAGACATTTGCAGGATTTCCATGTTTCATTAAGAAATAAATTTTGCACATCAGTTGGTATGTGGGAGATGGGGTATAAACTATGGTAGAACTAAATATATAGCAGTCATGCTTTGGGAATATAAAAAAGGTTGTACAAAACTACATTTCTAAAAACTGCTGTAGAAGTGAATTATTGTAGTTTTCAACTCAACCTCTCTTTTATGTTAAACTTAGGCAACCATGAGAGTCAATTCATTTGAATTAAGCTGTTAAAAGGATATTCTTCTAAGCAGCAATTAAGACTTAAATGTCATCATTTGATTTCTCCCTGGAAAGCATTTGTTTGCCGTCCTGTGATTGAGCTGTTAAATTGGCCACATCTGGAGATAAACCAAAGACAATGCTATATCAAACCTCATTTTTAGAGAGCACATCTGCTTCTTGAGAAAAATAAAAATAAAAAAAGACAACCAAAGAGAAATCAAAGAACCACAACAAATATGTGTGGGTGGATGATAAACTAGTTACCATGGAGAGCTATTGGATTAATTTGCATTACTCATACCAGGGCATCCTTGTAGTATTATGATGCCTCTTGACTAGTAGAGAGTTTTGGGGAGAGTTCTAAATAGAGTTCTACCATCTTAGGCTAAAACTCTAAGTAGTTTTGTGGACATCTGATCAGCTTGTAATGACCCAGTTCCTTTGATAGCTGTTACTGACGTTCATAGGGGTAAGCCCTACTAGCTGTTATCTTCTAACTCACGTATTTGCATTTGGATTGAAATATGTTAAAGCAGAAGGAATACAAACTTCAGAGCTTGGGATAAACTATGTTTGGCCAAGAGCTCAGGGAGAGAAGAATAGGTTTTAAAAAATGCAAATATATTATTGCCACAGTACTCAATGACTTCCAACTCTGATTCTAAACCTTTGACTATTCTTGGTTCCAAGATATTGTCTAATATCTTATTAATACATTTCTGTTACTTGGTTGAAGTATTTGAAATCAGTTTCTATAAATTGGAAGTAAAAGAATACCGACTTAAAAGATCTAAAAATTGTTACTATTATCTTGGTTTCTCAGGTGTTAATGACGAAATTGCACAGAAGATTCAAATGAGAAAGTCCTTTGGTACTTCTATATAAGATAGTGATGAGGCCAGAGGGAAAATATGTTACAATATTTTTCTTTCCATTCAATCAGCACTGATTTCTATCTCAATATCATATCCATACCAGGCTTTTGGGGGGGAAAATAGAAATCATTGAAACTGAATAGCCATGTCTCTTTAAGATAAAAACAATTCTGAAAGAATATTGTACTTCCAGTGATCTCATTTCAGTCTTAACTAAATGGTAATGTACCTGTTAATATATGGCTGCCTCCATTTCTCATAAAATGGTCACAGTGACTGCTCTTTTAATTAGATGGTAGCTTCTCCTTAACCTGGGAGAAATGAGTTGTATTAATTTTATGTTATTAGCAAAATTAATTAATTTTCTATCACTTTCTCAAATGAGAAAAGAGGCAATGAGATTCCCTGAGTCAGGAAAATCTGAGAAGATTGAATTTATCATAAAATTTCCTGGCCAGACCACAAGATTGCAGAAACTGAAATGAATCAATGAGTTGGGGTGAAAGTACAGATTTCATAGGGAATACTCACCTTTGCTTCATAATGGTTTATTCTTTCACTTACCACATTTTCTTCTTTGCCAAGTTCAAGTTTAGCTGAATTCCTATTTCTCTTCTTGAAATTTTATATGGAAAGTATTCACTTAAGTTCTCCAAACTATTTTTTTATTGATTAATTTGTGTTCTCTATAAATTCTAATTATCAAACTTTTGTCAGATTCATACCCTGCAAGTATGTTTCCCATTCTGAAGGTTGTCTTTTTGCTTTACTTGAGTCTTTAGCTGTGCAGAAGCTTTTCAGTTTAATTCACATTTGTTTATTTTTGTTGTTGTTGGAATTGCCATTGAACACTTTATCATAAAATCTTTCCCCAGTTGGTTATTAAGAGTTTTTCCTACACTTTTTTCTAAGATTTTTGTTGTTTCATGTCTTAGATTTAAATCTTTTATCCAGCTGGGTGCAATGCCTGTAATCCTAGCACCCTGGGAGGCCGAAGTGGGTGGATTGCCTGAGCTCAAACGAGTTTGAGACCAGCCTGCGCCAGAGTGAGGCCTCATCTCTAAAAATAGCCAGGCATGGTGGTGGGCACCTGTAGTCCCAGCTACTTGCAAGACTGAGGCAAGAGAATTGCTTAAGCCCAAGAGTTTGATGTTGCTATGAGCTATGATGCCACTGCACTCTACTGAGGACAACAAAATCAGACTCTGTCTCAAAAAATAAAAATATTTTATACATCTTGAATCATCAATTTTTGTAAATTATGAAATGTATGGGTCAACTTTGGTCTTTTACATGTGGTTATCCAGTTCTTCCAGCACCATTTGTTGAATAGGGATTTTTATTTCTATGCTTTTGTTTGATTTATCAAAGATTAGATGGCAGGTAGAGACTAAAATTTCAACTCTTGGTTTTCTATTTTGTTCCATATGTCTATATCTCTATTTTTGTGCCAATACCATGCTTTTTTGATTACTGTGGACTTGTAATATAACCTGAAGTCTGGTAGAGTGATGCCTCTAGCTTTGTTTTTATTACTAAGAATACCCTTGGCTATATGGGTTTTTTTCTGGGTCCATATAAAATGATGCACTATTTTTTTTCCAACAACAAAAAAGAGCAAACAATCCAATCTACCACTGGGCAAAAGATATGAAAAGAGCCTTCTCTGAGGAAGACAGACAAATCGCTATGGAATAGCCTTGAAAATTAACATTAAAAAATAAAAGAGAAAATCTGTGCCAGTATACCTGTACTGCAACACATGATAAAGGAAGGTTTTCAGAGAGAATAAAAATGGTATAGGTCAGAGACACTGATCTACAGAGAGTAAAGAAGAACATCGGTGAATGAATAAGTAAACATAAAATATAAACACTTACTTTCCTTATTATTAATTGATCTAACAGATAACCAATTTCTTTAAAATAATAACAGCAATAACAATAATATAATAGCAATGTATTCAATTATGTATGCCTATGTATAAATAAGAAGAATCACATTGATACAGGGATGGAAACACACTAGAAATACTATAAGAAATCTCTCAGTCAGCCTATTGAATTAATCATGTCCTCCCATCCTGCTCAGAAAATGTAGCCCAAAGTCAGACTTCCAATACCTTGTTGCTACAGACAACAAGTTTTAATTGTTAATCACTCAATTTCATGGAGTATTTCCTCAACAGTAAATATTATTTCTAATCACCTTTCATCTCATTCCCACTATCCTGCCAAAAATATTTTTATCGAGGTCTCCAATGATGTTTACCTCTTTCCTATCATGATGCCCAAGAGTGCAGCTCTTGGCCCCCTTTTCTATTCACACTTACTTCTTCTGTTGTTGCATCTAGTCCCATGGCTTCCAAAATTTTCTGTATGCTGATGATCCCCAAAGTTACCTCCAGCATAGAATTCTTGCTTGATGTGTGGACTTTAAGGTTTATCTGCTCTTATCCCAAAACTAAATTCCTACTCTCCAAAAGTATTCCTATATTTTCCATTTCAGTTGATGGGAGTCCATTCTACCAGAATTGGGACAGAATTCTTGTAGCAATCCTTTCCTTCCTTTTTTCCTTGCAGTCTGTATTTCATTCATTAGGAAATCTCCTATCTTCAAAGTGCATCCTAAATCAGAGCAATTCTCTCCATATCACTGATAGTTTAGGGATGTGAACCTCTTGGATCTCTGCAATAGCCTTCTGACTACTCTCCCTATTTCTGCCTCTGGCCTTTTTTCAGTCCATTCAATGTTGTAGTGAGAGTAGTTCTCTTAATATATAACCAGACCATGTTCTTCCTCTTGCAAAACCCTCCTGTGTCTCTATAAGTCATTTGGAGTAAAAGGTAAAGTTTCCGTAAGCAACTGTAAATTACTGTGTGATCGCCTCCAACCACTACTCTGCTATTTTCCCTCTCGCTGCATTGTTATTTCTGCTTCAGCATCCCAGGATTTATTGCTATCTTTAAACATTCCATTCATGCTCTTTCCTGGGGGCATTTCACTGGTAGTCATCCACACTTGTGATATTTTTTCCACCAGATATTGACAGGGTTACATCTCTTATTTCCTTTAATACTTTGCTTGCATGTTAGAACTTCAACAATGGTGGAGAAGAAATCCTCACAACTCTGACAAGGGTCGAATCATTTTGGGAGACAGACAGTGAGCCCAAAACCAAACTACATGATCATGAAAACCCTCTCTCCACAGTCCTATAAATCCTCATGCCCCTGACAAGAGTATAGCCATCCTGGGAGGACAGCTAGTGAGAAAAAGCAGTTCAGAGACCAAATGGCATGGTCACAGCAACCCCCTCCCCACCCTCCTGGAATGCTTCAAGACCAGTCTTTCTGGGAAACATCAGAATATCCTAGCCTAGATCTGGCTGACACTAGAGATAAGGACCTGCTGCAAGTTTCTCACTTTGGGGGAAGGGAGTAATTCCAAGATTGGGCCTTGACACAGCATCATTCACTCTGCAGAAAAAAGATGTCACCTCTCACCTCTCATAACCCCCTCCTATGTTCCAACAACACTAATAAAAGTCTTTGAAACTGTGTGAGAACAAGGTTACTCCTTGTCACACTCCACTTTGCTCTTTCTGTCTTCTAATAAAACCTTTCTGACCCCTGGACCCTTCCTCCTGACTCTATTCTGGTACGTATAATAATAACTACCCTGATCTTCCATTTTATTCCTGCAATGCAATATCCCCCCTATCCATCATATCCCTTAGTCTCTCTTCTTTTTGCTTTTATCCACTCACAACTGTTTCTAACATACTATGTCCATATTTATGGTATTTCTTGTTTCTTCTGCCATATTAACCCATATACACACACTAGAGTACAAGTTCAATGAGGGCAGGGAGTTTTGTCTTTTTTGCTCACTGATTTACCCCAAGCACTGTGAATAGTGCTTGGCACATGATACTCAAAAAAGATTCTTTCAGATTAAGTTATTGATTTGTTGAGAACGTGCTTCTAAGTGTAAACATGATATTCTGTTGACACTGAGAAGCCATTGAAAATATCTTTTACAAACTTGCATATATCTCTATGTGTATTCACTAAACAAACTTTGAATAAGTAGTTAATGTTACCAAAAGAGAATGCATTCTCAGCATTCATTTATTTGCCAGACACCAAGAATCCACGAATGCATCAGACCTTGTCCTGTAGGAACTCAGGCTCAGGGAGGAGAAGCTTCGAGGAATAAGCAGACAGTTGGTCACCATGGGCAGTTCTAGGAGAGGGGGAGCTCAGGGAAAGATCTTCATCTAAATGAAAGGGAAGGTAAATTTAAGGCAAACCATTCTGAAGAGTCAACAAAGACAGAGGGGAATTCAAGCATAGGAAAGGCAGCCATGAAATTTCAGTGGTAAGCCCATGGAAAAAGTTCAGTACCTTTGGAGCCTTGAGTTCAAATTCCAAAGTAGGGTGGGGCAGGTTGGAGGAGGCAGACAGATGTCAAGGTCATGGGGTCTCATAGGCAACCTTAAAGGTTTGGACCTCGACATCTGTGTTTTCTATGAAGACTTATGGCCTACATGTTACCCACTTTAATGAATTCCACAGACTAATCCTGCCACAACTGCAGTTAATATACCACTGAGCTGCTAGTATTGCATTAAAATATGGTGGTAGTGTGATTATGTTCTCTTCACTGTTCCCCACTTTGGCAAAGGCATATATATGTACAATCTGGTGTCAATATCTGTCATAATGACCCCAAAAGAGAGCTTCCTTGTGGTCTGCATTTCAGAGCAATTTGCATGTGAGATATTTTTTACTTCTCCTTTTGAGGGCCACCCCCAAGCCACTCTATACTCATGTTGTCTGTGATCCCCACTGTCATCCATTTTTTGCTGACTGATCTCCCCCTGGGCTTTGCTACCTGAATTATTACCCTCTTCTCTGCCTCCTCCTCCACTCGCCCTCCCTCCCTCCCTTCCTGTCTTCGGTCTTCTATCCACACTCCCTTATTATCCATAAAGCAGTACTTTATAATTTTGGAATTTTGTTGTAAAATCCCTGATCTGTTTTTCCTATCTACTTTCCTAGTACCTTTTCATTATTTCCTATTACTTACCATTTTTTTCCTAGTGGGTTCAGATGCTTTGGTCCTCTGAGCATCATTTAACTGTTGATATCGACATAAAAGCATGGTAGGACAAAGGCAAATTCATGATGAGTCTCATGCAGTCTCATGTACAAAATACCACAATGAGTTCCAATGACAGAAGCAAATATGATGGATAGTAATGACACTCACAAGCCCACCCCAAATAGCCTCTTCTATTCCTAGGGGTGCAAAAATAAATGTCTAATCCTAGGGCAAAAGTTTGGAGGGGGAAAGGGAAGAGAACAAAGGTCAATATTTGAAAGGTAAGTGAGAGGGAAGACAAGCCTGCAGTTCCTGCAATAACTTTGGCCTCTGTTTTGGTCTGCTGGGTCCTATGAGGTAGGAGCTCCCTACTACACCTTTCTTGGATACTGCTGAATGTTTTCTAACTTCAGACATTGATTCTACTTTCTACTGCTTCGTACCTCATTACTAACACTTCGAATAAACTTATTCACACTCAGCTAAATCTACCTTCCTGCCTTACAGAAGAAAAACAGACCAGGTCATCTGGGGCAGTAATGAGGGCTCACTTTTGACTCTTCACTGAATCCCATTTTTACTAGTTATCATAAATTTCACCTCCCCAGATAGCTGGGTTGAAGTGGGGCCATACCTTCCATTCTGCTCTATATTCTGTACTTGTTTCTTGGCAAAGATTAAGAGGCATACTATTGCTGAGTGTTTCTTGGTGATGTAGAAACCGTAGGATCTTCCGATCAGTGTTCCCTTTGTGCAGTAAAATCACAGAACAGAGATATTTATCTTATGAGGAAACTTGATATTGGATTCTTTCTTGAGATGTGATTCTTCCACCTCCTTTAAACCTCCCCTTGGCAAACATATCTATAATATGCATTATATACATTCTTCAAGCAAGCCAGAACACTTTGGAATTTTCTACTTTTTCTAGAAACTTGATGGTTTCTGAGAAGTAGAACTGATTTGATAGTCCACGAAACCATATAGACTTCCCCTATTTTATTTTTTACGCTTGCTCAGGGTTCTTTCCCTATGCTTGGACATAAGAATTAGTGCATGAAATTGGTTGCATAGGATATGTACTCTATGGATGATTTAAATAATTTTAAGAGTTATTTTTGCCTGTGTGACTGTAATACATATAATCCCTGATTATGATCCAACCTCCTGTGAGGTGCAATTAGATCGTGTGCTCTGAACTTCTGCCATCACTCTGGTTACTACCGGAGAAGGTACCTTCCTTGCATTCAAATCAAGTGCTAGTCAGTCTTGAATGCCCAATTCAAAGCTCCCTTTTCCATGAAACATTTTTGGTCCCCACATTCGAAGTATCATTTCTTTTCTGTTGGTCCCCAGTATCTGTGCTGGCATCTGAATTGTAGGCCCCTCTCATTCTACTTTGCCTCAACTCGTAGCAGTTGTAGGCATGCCTGTCTAGGGAGATAAATTAGCAAGCTCAAGGGAAGTTCTGATCCTCATTGCTTTCCGTAAAATGCCTAGCATTTGGGCTGCTTGAATGCTTATTTATCGATTTAAAAAATAAATAGATACATACTTGGAAATAAGAAAATATCCTAGCTCTTCCAATCTCAGACTATTTTCATTTAAATGATCTATGGGAACCAGCTCAGATACTCCTGATATGCTTGAGTTTTTATTTTTTTTCCTTGAAATAGGCTATGTGCAACTATTGTCTGTGAGATTAATCCCAGCCATAAGTGTGATGATGATAATCATAACAGTGATAAAATTATTGCATTGACATCATATGATCTGCACTCTAGTTTCAGCTCTGACAGTAATAGGCTATGTGACCTGAGCGAGCCCCTTCCAATTTCTGAGTGTTAGCTGCCTTAGGTATAAAATGAAAATAATATGATTGTGCTTTTCTTATGTTACCACTAAAGTATCTCCCATATCAGTGATTCCCGATGCTGGTTTCACATTAGAATGGCCAGAGAGCTTTAATTTAAAGAAACATAACAAGTAAAAACAAAACCAAATGCTTATGTTCCTTGTCCAGAGATTTTGATTCTAGTACATTTGATGTAGGGGCTGGGATTCATGTGTACCAGAGCACCATAATTTAAATGGCACACTGGGTTATTGTAAAATTATTATTTTCAGATGTCCTATATGAAGAGGGAGAGAATACATATTGTAGTAGGGTGTAGGGACACAGTCTAAAGCACTTCAATGCAAGAATCTCATATCTTTGAAATGTTGTAATGTTTCTTAAAGTAACCTTTAGTTTTTATTTTGAAAAGTTTACCTATGATGATTCAATTCTAAAACTTTTATTTTCAGTGACTTGCTTAGAATAAAATTGCTTTACCAGAATTATGTACCTTATTTCTTGATAGCTTTGTATATCATGCACCCTGGAGACATACCCTACCGACTGAGAAACCTGTGGCTTGATAATCCGCTGGTATGATTTCCAACTCAAACACCTATTCAAGAACATTTGCAAATGGATACATATTGCCCAACTTCAGCTGTGTGGTTTCCCCTCTTTGCATCTCACATACAAAATGACATGTACATTGCTTATGCCTACACAGTGAAATGAGGCGTTGAGAAATTCTTTTAATTAGTGTCTAATTAACTCTGAGCTGCTGGCAGATAAAATAATGTTGATTTTCCTGCATTGGGTATCATACTTTAAAAAGCTAACTGTATAGAAGTAGGTAGTTCCAAAAAATCACTGGCAGTGATGATGGAATTCAAAAGTGTATTCACAGTCGCTCTCTGATTCCTACTACTTCTCTGTTGAAGAATAGCCTGCCTTCCCACACTGATTCTCAAAGTTTTATAATATAAATGCAAGCCAATAGGCCAAAGAAGATAAAAACCAAAAAGAAAGGAGGAAAGTGAAGATTTAATAAAGTATGTTAGGTTCAGTGACATGAGATACAGGGAAAAAAAAACAGACTGTGAAAGCATTTGGGGTAACACTGAATTGAAGAGGCCGGGAAAGAAGTCATTTGAGAAGAGTCATGTGAATTGGCTCTTCTTTGATGTCTCTAGTGAAACACAAAACATTGTGTGGTACATATTCGAAGGGTCAGGAGAAAACTTCTATTTAGTATTTACTGCATGCTGTATCCAGGATAATTAGGAAAAAGAGAAACAAAGGAGAGAAAGAGAGAAGAAAGAAAGAAGAAAGGAGTGGGGGAGGAAGGAAAGAAGAAAGGGGAGAAAAGGAAGAGAGGAAGGTGGATAGAAAGGAAGGGGGAGAGAATGGAGTGAGTGAGGCTGTGAAAGAGAGGAAGGAGGAAAGAAGGAAAAGGCATCCATTTTAGAAAGGCAAAAATAAAACTATTTCTGTTAAAAGATGGTACGAGCTTTTACATAGAATATTGGCATTTCCTTCACATAATTTATGTTTTTACACTTTTCTTTTTTAGTTTAGTTGCATTTTTTTTTTTTAAGATATAAGATGGGAACCCTGATCATCATTCCATAAGTCATTGTCTTACATAAATGGATGGAGAAAATCCTACAATCCAAAGTTCTTCATTGAGAAAACTAGTGCTTTGTACTTTAATATTAAAACTTCACCTATGGACCAACTAGCATATATCAGGTATTAATATTAATTATCACATCTTTTCCCATACTTATTAATCAAAATTATTAATTAAAAATTTTAAAATGACAAATATATAAATTTATTACAGTAGAACCTCTGTAAGTTGACTACCCAAAGGAATGTAACAAACTAGTTGGCATATTGAGATGGTCAACATAAAGAAGTAGACCTATTATACAGATATGTACATGTCTGGTCTATGAAAATTAGATCAACTTCTAATGTAATTAGAGGGTAATGTAAGGAATGATTAACTATGGAGCTTCTACTGTATTTCCAAAGACATAGTCAATTTTGTTACTTATGTATTTTAAATTATTTAACATTTAATAAAGATAAATTTTTTTATTTTGATAGATAGATAAAACAAATAATTTGAAATTTCAAATAGATACTTTTTACATTGATCATTCTTTCTTTGCTGCAAACATTTTTTGAGTAATGACCATGAACCTGATGTAATAATTTTGGTACATTGTACATTGTTGTCTTCAAATATTAAATTTACATTTCTTTATTTAAATACATTTTAAATGATCATTTGCTCCTCTAGTTATGCATAATTTTCATTGTTTTTTTTTTTTATTGAATCATAGTTGTGTACATTAGTTCAACCATGGGGTACAGTGTGGGGGCTTCACATGCAATCTGAGAAATTTTATCAACCTGATTGACATACCATTCCTGATATTTTCTCGTTTAATATATGAAAACATTCTTGATCCTTGTTTAGGAGTTTTCTCGTGACCCTTCGAATATGCACCACACATGTGATCTCACCCTTTGTCCCATCTCCCCCCACCCTCTCCCTCCC